>NIVC01002129.1:0-225000 GCA_002269645.1 Macrostomum lignano | reverse complement strand
CGGTGGGATGGGCTCCCTTAGCGGGGGCCAGCCCACGAGCGGAGAGGGAGAGGTGGGGTGGGTGTTGGGTGAGTGTGGAACGCCAGTGCGCACTAGCGTACTAGCACTGTACTAGCAATGAAGCTAGCTGAAAACACTGCACATCCGTGACTCATTTCTCGTATATTAATGTATGCTGGATGAAGACGGCTCTTTGTCTTTCCTCTCTCCCAAAATTAAAAAACTCCCAGAACGCATTTTGTTTTAAGCTGCAAGGAATTGTATTCTTTAAAGAAACGCGTTTCATTCAACGTATAGTTTCTACTTTTTAATACATATCATTTATCAAACTATTTGACTCAGTTGAATCTTTAAGATCTTGAGATTTATTCTTAATACGCTCGTAAGGCTTTCGTTATTTCTTTATTCCAAAGGTAAGCAAACGTTGGTTCTTAATTTGCATTGTACTCATTGTATTTTCTTTTATGTCTAGCTTATAATTGCAATATGCTAGGAATCTTATATTCTTCCAAAACCTTAAAGGTGGAAATATGGTCAAAGAAAAATAGTACAGGCGCAAGAAGTGAGGACGACTAGCCATCCATTTCGTTTCAAACGTAAAAGATTTAAAAAAACAAACTTAGCAAAGTAAGGTACTAAGCGAGATATTCTAAAATTGACAGACAGGCTAATTTCCTAATTCGCAGAATCGCTGAGTCCCAGTTTTCTAATTTCTATAGATTGGACTTGTCCTTTAGCAGTTATCTTTATTTTCAGAATACTCGTATACTGCATCCGTTTGTAAATATTGTCAAAAAAGGCGGAAAAATAAATTTTGAATTTCCGCACAAAGTTAAAAAATTAGGAATTTGAACAAAATTTAAATTCACGCGGATATTCAACATCTCACGTTCGTTAAATTCTGGCAATCTGGCGCCCCCTTTGGCACTTCATTGGCCCTGAAATACTTGAATTGTGGTTGCTGTATGATCTTATTTCCTTTTCTAGTTTAGGAAGTCAAATAAAGAGTAAAGTAGTCAAATAAATTGATCTTATGCTGGAGTACAAATAGATACTGAATGTTAGCATTTTAAGCAAAGCGATAATATTGTTTGGAATTCTGTTTACACTAGAGCAAACTGATCTTTCGGACCCGCTCGTATTTAAGATAAAACTTTGAAAATAAAACAAAAATGGTAGAAAAGAAACAATTAAAAAGGGATAATAATTACCCAGTGTTGGGCACGATACTCAGAAAAAGTATCGGTTAAAAGCGATACTCTGATTACCTTTCTGAAAAAATATCGCCCTTCGATACATATCGGCTGTTTTGTGATTTTAATTTACAGTTGCTCAGGTTGCACTAAACGCAATCCGCCGCAATCAACCCGCAGGTGACAGAATCCGCTGCCAGCAGACCTCATGGCTGGCTAGCCGTGGTTTGGCTACTCGGGACGCTGTTCACCTCCCCTGCTGAACGAGGCCATCGCTGATTTTGTCCGCTAAGATGGCGTTCCGCGACGATGGCCGGCCGGCGGCCACGTTCTGATGCTTGACGGCGCCGCCTAGTGAGTCATTGCATCCTACCACAACAGATAAGCACATTCCATCCATAATTGACTCGTCTAAAACAAATAGCCCCAGTCGGAATCCATAAATCCTTATCTGATTACAACTGTATCGTAAATTCTGAATTGTACTTCTGAATTGTACTTCTGAATTGTACTTCTGAATTGTACTTCTGAATTGTACTTCTGAATTAACACCCCTCGTAAATTGAATTGCGAAGTATAAAAGTTCAGTAAAACAGAAATACTGAAGTATACTGAACTGACTAAAAATGACACTTTTAAAATATTTCGCAACAGCTGTAGCCAGGGGCGCGGATTTAGGGGTCTGGTGGGAGCGCCACTCCTCCCAGCGCTCCCTAGGAACTTTTATTACCTGGATACCTAGGTACTTCTTCCTAGGTACTAGAATTTACCTTGGCTAGTAATCGACATACTGATTTACTTTGCTAAAATTCTACAGTTTTTGACGCAAGCAAGGCTGGGCCGTTAAATCATTGATGAAACAAGTTACAACCTTAGAAACTGTAAATTAATATCACAAAACAGCCGACATGTATCGAAGCAACGAAACTAACCAGTCAAAAACACATTTTGCACTCTCATCCAGATTCTGCCCGATCGCTACGAGGGCTTCTAGCGCGCTCTGCCGTTGCCGGAGTGCAGAGGGCGAGATTGCCGCCTGGCCACTCGGCTGCCGGCATTCTTTGTCCAGCCGGACCTGGAGCCCAGGATGTACAACGCCTATGGCCTGGCCGCTGCGATGTCATAGGGGCACCACAAACCTGCACTTGGATATCGCCTGGATACTTTGGTCACCATAGCAACATGAATAGAAACTGAGAAGCAGATGAATGTTTATTTAAAACCAGTTTGATTACTTTTATCCCAGATTTAGACTATGAAACACCCGATGGCCGATATGATACGAACTAAGTTTTGTTATTTTTCAGTTTCAACTGCTCCTGTCTTTTCGTGGTTCATATTTTCAGAATTTAACTAGCAATCAGCGCCCCCCCCCCTTGGGGAGCCAAAAAATGCAGTACGAGTTTTTTTAATAAACTACATGTAGATTGTAGTGTCTCTTTGCAATAACCTCAGCAATCGCTTGTAAGCGTTGACATCTCAGCAATTCCTCCCCCCCACAAGTCTTAACATATCAAACCCCCCCCCTTGAAATCAGAGCGATGACCCCCATAAGCCTTGAAATCTTAAAAAATCTGTCAACCCTAACCCTAACCCTAACCCTAACCCTAACCCTAAAGCATTGCCATTTTAGTAATTCTCCCCAAGAGTCATTATAACATTACAGCATTATAGCAATTCCTCCAAGCCTTGACATCGTAGCGATTCCCAAATGAATCTCCTAACTTCGACATGACTCTTCTTTTATATCTACTTTCATCTGTTTAAAATGACGCTTCTTCTATTAGCGCCCCTCGTGGGGAACTAACAAAGAATGTAATAAAAAAGTGAATAAACTACATGTAGCTTCTGAATTTTACCTAGGCATCTCAAAAATCCCTCATAAGCATTTACGAGTACATCTCAGTTATTCCCCGTGAGCCTTGACATTTTAGTAATTCTCCTCAAGAGTCACAGCACAGTTTCACGTGACTCTTCTTTTATTTTGAAATGACGCTACTTTTTGACATGACGCTTCTTTTTACATGATGCTTATTGATTTTTACGTAATGCTTCTATTTTTTTACATTTTTTTACTTTTTTCATTTTTACATAAAGCTCATTTTCTTTTCTACATGACGCCTCTGTTATTTTTACCGGACGCTTTTATGATTTTTTACATGACGCTTCTATGATTGTTTACATGACGCTTATATGATTGTTTACATGACGCTTCTATGATTTTTTACATGACGCTTCTATGATTGTTTACATGACGCTTCTATGATTTTTACATGACGCTTCTATGATTTTTACATGACGCTTCTATGATTTTTTACATGACGCTTCTATGATTGTTTACATGACGCTTCTATGATTTTTTACATGACGCTTCTATGATTGTTTACATGACGCTTCTATGATTTTTTACATGACGCTTCTATGATTTTTTACACGATGCTTCTATGATTTTTACATGACGCTTCTATGATTTTTTACATGACGCTTCTATGATTTTTACATGACGCTTCTATGATTGTTTACACGACGCTTCTATGATTTTTTACATGACGCTTCTATGATTGTTTACATGACGCTTCTATGATTTTTTACATGACGCTTCTATGATTGTTTACATGACGCTTCTATGATTTTTACCGGACGCTTCTATGCTTTTTTACATGACGCTTCCATGATTGTTGACATGACGCTTCTATGATCGTTTACATGACGCTTCTATGATTGTTTGCATGACGCTTCTTTCATTTATACATGACGCTTCTTTTTTTGCTTTTATTAGCTGTGTTTTCATATTAGAATACACATACAGGCGCAGTCCCAAGGCTTTTTGCCGAATTTTGCGGACACGTTTGTGGACAAGTCTGGCTTGAGTTTATGGTTTGACAGCCACTTTGACTTGTCATTTTCTTCTACCAAAACCGATTAAAGGCTTTCAAACCTTTCGATAAAAGGTGCCATAAATATTTATGCGAAGACTACATCTATATTTACTTGTATAGCTAAAGAAACTAGAACGTCAGAAGCTTCCCCTCACCATTCCCCTCTGAGGGATATAAACAAGTGCATCTTATCAGGGATAAGTAATTAGAAATCGTGGATTCGGATTCCAACATGAGGAACCAGGGATATAAATTTAGAAATCGTGGATTCAGATTCCAACATGAGGAATCAGGGATATGGATTTAGGAATTGTGGATTCGGGTTCCAAAACGAGGAATCAGGGATAGGGATTCGGAATCGGGGATTGAGATTAAAAAATGAGCTTCTCACGGTTCTATGATAGCTGGCAGTCTTTCAAACATTTAGAAAAAGGTGCCATAAGCTCCTCTCTGCCTTATGAATTATGATATCTGACCCAGTCTTTCAAGTTTCTTGCAAAAGGTGCCATATGCCCTTCTGGAAAGGGAATTAAGAATCGTGGATTCGGATTCCAACATGAGGAATCAGGGATAGGGATTTAGGAATTGTGGATTCGGATTCCAAAATGAGGAATCAGGGATATGGAATTAGGAATCGTGGATTCGGATTCCAACATGAGGAATCAGGGATATGGAATTAGGAATCGTAGATTCAGATTCCAACATGAGGAATCAGGGATATGGAATTAAGAATCGTGGATTCGGATTCCAAAATGAGGAATCAGGGATATGGAATTAGAAATTGCGGATTCGGGTTCCAAAATGAGGAATCAGGGATATGGAATTAGAAATTGTGGATTCGGATTCCAACATGAGGAATCAGGGATATGGATTTAGGAATCGTGGATTCGGGTTCCAAAACGAGGAATCAGGGATAGGGATTCGGAATCGGGGATTGAGATTAAAAAATGAGCTTCTCACGGTTCTATGATAGCTGGCAGTCTTTCAAACATTTAGAAAAAGGTGCCATAAGCTCCTCTCTGCCTTATGAATTATGATATCTGACCCAGTCTTTCAAGTTTCTCGCAAAAGGTGCCATATGCCCTTCGGGAAAGGGAATTAAGAATCGTGGATTCGGATTCCAACATGAGGAATCAGGGATATTGAATTAGGAATCGTGGATTCGGATTCCAACATGAGGAATCAGGGATATGGAATTAGAAATTGTGGATTCGGGTTCCAAAATGAGGAATCAGGGATATGGAATTAGAAATTGTGGATTCGGATTCCAACATGAGGAATCAGGGATATGGATTTAGGAATCGTGGATTCGGGTTCCAAAACGAGGAATAAGGGATAGGGATTCGGAATCGGGGATTGAGATTAAAAAATGAGCTTCTCACGGTTCTATGATAGCTGGCAGTCTTTCAAACATTTAGAAAAAGGTGCCATAAGCTCCTCTCTGCCTTATGAATTATGATAGATGATCCAGTCTTTCAAACGTTTAGAAAAAGGTGCCATAAGCTCCTCTCTGCCTTATGAATTATGATATCTGACCCAGTCTTTCAAGTTTCTCGCAAAAGGTGCCATATGCCCTTCTGGGAAAGGGAATTAAGAATCGTGGATTGAGATTAAAAATGAGCTTTTCTAGGTTCTATGATTTCTGGCAGTCTTTCAAACATTTAGACATTCAAACATTAAACATCAAATATTGTTTCATACATTATATATACTACACATTGTGGGATTACACGCAGGTGCGGTTTTAGTTGGGGGGGGGGGGTTAAAGGCCTATTCAAAGGCTTAATAAACTTCATTAGGAAGATTTCCGTCTGCGAAAACTCTGATTCCCGCCCTCATGCGCCCTATCTCCCCCCTCCCCCCTACTCCTGTAGGTTAGGGTGATGAAAGATCAGAAGAGTGATATACTGTAAAGGAGAGGATCGCGAGATAGGACAATAGGTAGAGATACAGACTACCTATAGGGTAGGACGAGAGTAGCATGACTGAATGGCCTGGAGGAAGGTGATAAAAAGCGATAAAAGCGATATGGGCGATTCTGTGTGGCAACATAACTCATCACTAACAGTGCATCGAGTGGGTTAAAGATTAAGACAAAGGCATTGCACAATTAAGTAGTAAAAGTAAATCATAACTCAATTATAATAACTTCGTAAATCTCAGCAACATCGAAAAGTCGCCATCACAGAAGTCTGTGGTCGTCACTTTTGAGAGTGCAGGTGAAGTCTCTCAATCTTTGCGAGTGACGCAACGCCACGCGGCAGACTTGAGTTGAGGAATGAAGTGGGGGAGCGGTGTGCGAGGGTTGGACGGATTAAAGCAGCGGTTCTCAACCTTTTTTCAGGCGACCCCAATTTATTCACTTGCATCATTTTTAATGTTCGCGACCCCTTTTAAAATCAATATACATGTAATGCATTATTATGTATGACAAACTCACACATTTCTTCGTGCTGCGACCCCCAGAAAATGGTCACGCAACCCCACTGGGGGTCGCGACCCATAGATTGAGAACCACTGGATTAAAGCTACCTTGATTAGTTTATATCATATCTTTTATTTATAATATTTTAACTCACTCACTAATAATATATTACTCTCTGGCGCATAGAGTGGCGACTTTTCAATGTTGCTGAGTAACGATATTTAGTAGATCCTGAACTCTGAGCCAAGGACCACTAGTAGATACTAGTAGTAGTCCGTGCTCTGAGCAAACAGTGATCTAGATGGAGTATACCTAATTGAAAAATAATCAATAACAAAACAATAAACAATAACAAGTCCAAAAATGACACTTTTGATTTTTATAGTGCCAAATAGATATAAATCTGCGCTGATCCCTGAAGTCATGCCTTAAAGCCCAAAAACGCTCGGAAAGCTCAAATCGGCGCTGGAAAGCTCAAATCGGCGCGGGAAAGCTCAAATTGGCGCTGGAAGTCAAATTTGGCGCCAGGATCACCAAATCGGCGCCAGGATCGCCGAATTAGCGCCGGAATGCTGAAATCAGCTCAAGAAAACCTAAACCAGCGCTAGAAAGCTCAAATCGGCGCAGGATAGCGCAAATCGGCGCGGGAAAGCTCAAATTGGCGCTGGAAGTCAAATTTGGCGCCAGGATCACCAAATCGGCGCCAGGATCGCCGAATTAGCGCCGGAATGCTGAAATCAGCTTGAGAAGACCTTAACTAGCGCTGGAAAGCTCAAATTGGCGCTAAAAAGCCCGGACCAGCGCTGGAAAGCTCAAATCGGCGCGGGAAAGCTCAAATTGGCGCCGGAAGTCAAATTTGGCGCCAGGATCACCGAATCAGCGCCGGAATGCTAAAATCAGCGCCAAAAAGCCCGGACCAGCGCTAGAAAGCTCAAATCGGCGCAGGATAGCTCAAATAGGCGCGGGAAAGCTCAAATTGGCGCCGGAAGTCTAATTTGGCGTCAGGATCACCAAATCGGCGCCAGTATCGCCAAATCAGCGCTAAAAAGCCCGGACCAGCGTTGGAAAGCTCAAATCGGCGCAAGATAGCTAAAATTGGCGCGTGAAAGCTCAAATTGGCGCCGGAAGTCAAATTTGGCGCCAGGATCACCAAATCGGCGCCAGGATCACCGAATCAGCGCCGGAATGCTAAAATCAGCGCCAAAAAGCCCGGACCAGCGCTAGAAAGCTCAAATCGGCGCAGGATAGCTCAAATTGGCGCGGGAAAGCTCAATTTGGCGCTGAAAGTCAAATTTGGCGCCAGGATCACTAAATCGGCGCGAGGATCGCCAAATCAGCGTTGGAATGCTGAAATCAGCGCCATAAAGCCCGGACCAGCGCTGGAAAGCTTAACTTGGCGCGGTAAAGCTCAAATTGGCGCCGAAAGTCAAATTTGGCGCCAGGATCGCCGAATCGGCGCCAGGATCATCAAATCGGCGCCAGGATCGCTGAATCAGCGCCGAAATGCTGAAATCAGCTCAAGAAAACCTAAACCAGCGCTAGAAAGCTCAAATCGGCGCAGGATAGCGCAAATCGGCGCGGGAAAGCTCAAATTGGCGCCGGAAGTCAAATTTGGCGCTAGGATCACCAAATCGGCGCCAGGATCGCTGAATCAGCGCCGGAATGCTGAAATCAGCTCAAGAAAACCTAAACTAGCGCTAGAAAGCTCAAATCGGCGCAGGATAGCGCAAATCGGCGCGGGAAAGCTCAAATTGGCGCCGGAAGTCAAATTTGGCGCCAGGATCACCAAATCGGCGCCAGGATCGCTGAATCAGCGCCGGAATGCTGAAATCAGCTCAAGAAAACCTAAACCAGCGCTAGAAAGCTCAAATCGGCGCAGGATAGCGCAAATCGACGCGGGAAAGCTCAAATTGGCGCTGGAAGTCAAATTTGGCGCCAGGATCACCAAATCGGCGCCAGGATCGCCGAATTAGCGCCGGAATGCTGAAATCAGCTTGAGAAGACCTTAACTAGCGCTGGAAAGCTCAAATTGGCGCTAAAAAGCCCGGACCAGCGCTGGAAAGCTCAAATCGGCGCGGGAAAGCTCAAATTGGCGCCGGAAGTCAAATTTGGCGCCAGGATCACCGAATCAGCGCCGGAATGCTAAAATCAGCGCCAAAAAGCCCGGACCAGCGCTAGAAAGCTCAAATCGGCGCAGGATAGCTCAAATAGGCGCGGGAAAGCTCAAATTGGCGCCGGAAGTCTAATTTGGCGTCAGGATCACCAAATCGGCGCCAGTATCGCCAAATCAGCGCTAAAAAGCCCGGACCAGCGTTGGAAAGCTCAAATCGGCGCAAGATAGCTAAAATTGGCGCGTGAAAGCTCAAATTGGCGCCGGAAGTCAAATTTGGCGCCAGGATCACTAAATCGGCGCCAGGATCACCGAATCAGCGCCGGAATGCTAAAATCAGCGCCAAAAAGCCCGGACCAGCGCTAGAAAGCTCAAATCGGCGCAGGATAGCTCAAATTGGCGCGGGAAAGCTCAATTTGGCGCTGAAAGTCAAATTTGGCGCCAGGATCACTAAATCGGCGCGAGGATCGCCAAATCAGCGTTGGAATGCTGAAATCAGCGCCATAAAGCCCGGACCAGCGCTGGAAAGCTTAACTTGGCGCGGTAAAGCTCAAATTGGCGCCGAAAGTCAAATTTGGCGCCAGGATCGCCGAATCGGCGCCAGGATCACCAAATCGGCGCCAGGATCGCTGAATCAGCGCCGAAATGCTGAAATCAGCTCAAGAAAACCTAAACTAGCGCTAGAAAGCTCAAATCGGCGCAGGATAGCGCAAATCGGCGCGGGAAAGCTCAAATTGGCGCCGGAAGTCAAATTTGGCGCCAGGATCACCAAATCGGCGCCAGGATCGCTGAATCAGCGCCGGAATGCTGAAATTAGCTCAAGAAAACCTAAACCAGCGCTAGAAAGCTCAAATCGGCGCAGGATAGCGCAAATCGGCGCGGGAAAGCTCAAATTGGCGCCGGAAGTCAAATTTGGCGCTAGGATCACCAAATCGGCGCCAGGATCGCTGAATCAGCGCCGGAATGCTGAAATCAGCTCAAGAAAACCTAAACCAGCGCTAGAAAGCTCAAATCGGCGCAGGATAGCGCAAATCGGCGCGGGAAAGCTCAAATTGGCGCCGGAAGTCAAATTTGGCGCCAGGATCACCAAATCGGCGCCAGGATCGCTGAATCAGCGCCGGAATGCTGAAATTAGCTCAAGAAAACCTAAACCAGCGCTAGAAAGCTCAAATCGGCGCAGGATAGCGCAAATCGGCGCGGGAAAGCTCAAATTGGCGCCGGAAGTCAAATTTGGCGCTAGGATCACCAAATCGGCGCCAGGATCGCTGAATCAGCGCCGGAATGCTGAAATCAGCTCAAGAAAACCTAAACCAGCGCTAGAAAGCTCAAATCGGCGCAGGATAGCGCAAATCGGCGCTAGAAAGCTCAAATCGGCGCAGGATAGCGCAAATCGGCGCGGGAAAGCTCAAATTGGCGCCGGAAGTCAAATTTGGCGCTAGGATCACCAAATCGGCGCGAGGATCGCCAAATCAGCGTTGGAATGCTGAAATCAGCGCCATAAAGCCCGGACCAGCGCTGGAAAGCTTAACTTGGCGCGGTAAAGCTCAAATTGGCGCCGAAAGTCAAATTTGGCGCCAGGATCGCCGAATCGGCGCCAGAATCATCAAATCGGCGCCAGGATCGCTGAATCAGCGCCGAAATGCTGAAATCAGCTCAAGAAAACCTAAACCAGCGCTAGAAAGCTCAAATCGGCGCAGGATAGCGCAAATCGGCGCGGGAAAGCTCAAATTGGCGCCGGAAGTCAAATTTGGCGCTAGGATCACCAAATCGGCGCCAGGATCGCTGAATCAGCGCCGGAATGCTGAAATCAGCTCAAGAAAACCTAAACTAGCGCTAGAAAGCTCAAATCGGCGCAGGATAGCGCAAATCGGCGCGGGAAAGCTCAAATTGGCGCCGGAAGTCAAATTTGGCGCCAGGATCACCAAATCGGCGCCAGGATCACTAAATCGGCGCGAGGATCCCCAAATAAGCGTTGGAATGCTGAAATCAGCGCCATAAAGCTTGGACCAGCGCTGGAAAGCTTAACTTGGTGCGGTAAAGCTCAAATTGGCGCCAAAAGTCAAATTTGGCGCCAGGATCGCCGAATCGGCGCCAGGATCATCAAATCGGCGCCAGGATCGCTGAATCAGCGCCGAAATGCTGAAATCAGCTCAAGAAAACCTAAACCAGCGCTAGAAAGCTCAAATCGGCGCAGGATAGCGCAAATCGGCGCGGGAAAGCTCAAATTGGCGCCGGAAGTCAAATTTGGCGCTAGGATCACCAAATCGGCGCCAGGATCGCTGAATCAGCGCCGGAATGCTGAAATCAGCTCAAGAAAACCTAAACTAGCGCTAGAAAGCTCAAATCGGCGCAGGATAGCGCAAATCGGCGCGGGAAAGCTCAAATTGGCGCCGGAAGTCAAATTTGGCGCCAGGATCACCAAATCGGCGCCAGGATCGCTGAATCAGCGCCGGAATGCTGAAATCAGCTCAAGAAAACCTAAACCAGCGCTAGAAAGCTCAAATCGGCGCAGGATAGCGCAAATCGGCGCGGGAAAGCTCAAATTGGCGCTGGAAGTCAAATTTGGCGCCAGGATCACCAAATCGGCGCCAGGATCGCCGAATTAGCGCCGGAATGCTGAAATCAGCTTGAGAAGACCTTAACTAGCGCTGGAAAGCTCAAATTGGCGCTAAAAAGCCCGGACCAGCGCTGGAAAGCTCAAATCGGCGCGGGAAAGCTCAAATTGGCGCTGGAAGTCAAATTTGGCGCCAGGATCACCGAATCAGCGCCGGAATGCTAAAATCAGCGCCAAAAAGCCCGGACCAGCGCTAGAAAGCTCAAATCGGCGCAGGATAGCTCAAATAGGCGCGGGAAAGCTCAAATTGGCGCCGGAAGTCTAATTTGGCGTCAGGATCACCAAATCGGCGCCAGTATCGCCAAATCAGCGCTAAAAAGCCCGGACCAGCGTTGGAAAGCTCAAATCGGCGCAAGATAGCTAAAATTGGCGCGTGAAAGCTCAAATTGGCGCCGGAAGTCAAATTTGGCGCCAGGATCACTAAATCGGCGCCAGGATCACCGAATCAGCGCCGGAATGCTAAAATCAGCGACAAAAAGCCCGGACCAGCGCTAGAAAGCTCAAATCGGCGCAGGATAGCTCAAATTGGCGCGGGAAAGCTCAATTTGGCGCTGAAAGTCAAATTTGGCGCCAGGATCACTAAATCGGCGCGAGGATCGCCAAATCAGCGTTGGAATGCTGAAATCAGCGCCATAAAGCCCGGACCAGCGCTGGAAAGCTTAACTTGGCGCGGTAAAGCTCAAATTGGCGCCGAAAGTCAAATTTGGCGCCAGGATCGCCGAATCGGCGCCAGGATCATCAAATCGGCGCCAGGATCGCTGAATCAGCGCCGAAATGCTGAAATCAGCTCAAGAAAACCTAAACCAGCGCTAGAAAGCTCAAATCGGCGCAGGATAGCGCAAATCGGCGCGGGAAAGCTCAAATTGGCGCCGGAAGTCAAATTTGGCGCTAGGATCACCAAATCGGCGCCAGGATCGCTGAATCAGCGCCGGAATGCTGAAATCAGCTCAAGAAAACCTAAACTAGCGCTAGAAAGCTCAAATCGGCGCAGGATAGCGCAAATCGGCGCGGGAAAGCTCAAATTGGCGCCGGAAGTCAAATTTGGCGCCAGGATCACCAAATCGGCGCCAGGATCGCTGAATCAGCGCCGGAATGCTGAAATTAGCTCAAGAAAACCTAAACCAGCGCTAGAAAGCTCAAATCGGCGCAGGATAGCGCAAATCGGCGCGGGAAAGCTCAAATTGGCGCCGGAAGTCAAATTTGGCGCTAGGATCACCAAATCGGCGCCAGGATCGCTGAATCAGCGCCGGAATGCTGAAATCAGCTCAAGAAAACCTAAACCAGCGCTAGAAAGCTCAAATCGGCGCAGGATAGCGCAAATCGGCGCGGGAAAGCTCAAATTGGCGCCGGAAGTCAAATTTGGCGCCAGGATCACCAAATCGGCGCCAGGATCGCTGAATCAGCGCCGGAATGCTGAAATCAGCTCAAGAAAACCTAAACCAGCGCTAGAAAGCTCAAATCGGCGCAGGATAGCGCAAATCGGCGCTAGAAAGCTCAAATCGGCGCAGGATAGCGCAAATCGGCGCGGGAAAGCTCAAATTGGCGCCGGAAGTCAAATTTGGCGCTAGGATCACCAAATCGGCGCGAGGATCGCCAAATCAGCGTTGGAATGCTGAAATCAGCGCCATAAAGCCCGGACCAGCGCTGGAAAGCTTAACTTGGCGCGGTAAAGCTCAAATTGGCGCCGAAAGTCAAATTTGGCGCCAGGATCGCCGAATCGGCGCTAGGATCACCAAATCGGCGCCAGGATCGCTGAATCAGCGCCGGAATGCTGAAATCAGCTCAAGAAAACCTAAACTAGCGCTAGAAAGCTCAAATCGGCGCAGGATAGCGCAAATCGGCGCGGGAAAGCTCAAATTGGCGCCGGAAGTCAAATTTGGCGCCAGGATCACCAAATCGGCGCCAGGATCGCTGAATCAGCGCCGGAATGCTGAAATTAGCTCAAGAAAACCTAAACCAGCGCTAGAAAGCTCAAATCGGCGCAGGATAGCGCAAATCGGCGCGGGAAAGCTCAAATTGGCGCCGGAAGTCAAATTTGGCGCTAGGATCACCAAATCGGCGCCAGGATCGCTGAATCAGCGCCGGAATGCTGAAATCAGCTCAAGAAAACCTAAACTAGCGCTAGAAAGCTCAAATCGGCGCAGGATAGCGCAAATCGGCGCTAGAAAGCTCAAATCGGCGCAGGATAGCGCAAATCGGCGCGGGAAAGCTCAAATTGGCGCCGGAAGTCAAATTTGGGGCTAGGATCACCAAATCGGCGCCAGGATCGCTGAATCAGCGCCGGAATGCTGAAATCAGCTCAAGAAAACCTAAACTAGCGCTAGAAAGCTCAAATCGGCGCAGGATAGCGCAAATCGGCGCGGGAAAGCTCAAATTGGCGCCGGAAGTCAAATTTGGCGCCAGGATCACCAAATCGGCGCCAGGATCGCTGAATCAGCGCCGGAATGCTGAAATTAGCTCAAGAAAACCTAAACCAGCGCTAGAAAGCTCAAATCGGCGCAGGATAGCGCAAATCGGCGCGGGAAAGCTCAAATTGGCGCCGGAAGTCAAATTTGGCGCTAGGATCACCAAATCGGCGCCAGGATCGCTGAATCAGCGCCGGAATGCTGAAATCAGCTCAAGAAAACCTAAACCAGCGCTAGAAAGCTCAAATCGGCGCAGGATAGCGCAAATCGGCGCGGGAAAGCTCAAATTGGCGCCGGAAGTCAAATTTGGCGCCAGGATCACCAAATCGGCGCCAGGATCGCTGAATCAGCGCCGGAATGCTGAAATCAGCTCAAGAAAACCTAAACCAGCGCTAGAAAGCTCAAATCGGCGCAGGATAGCGCAAATCGGCGCGGGAAAGCTCAAATTGGCGCCGGAAGTCAAATTTGGCGCCAGGATCACCAAATCGGCGCCAGGATCGCTGAATCAGCGCCGGAATGCTGAAATCAGCTCAAGAAAACCTAAACCAGCGCTAGAAAGCTCAAATCGGCGCAGGATAGCGCAAATCGGCGCGGGAAAGCTCAAATTGGCGCCGGAAGTCAAATTTGGCGCCAGGATCACCAAATCGGCGATCGCCGAATTTCCAGGATCGCCGAATTAGCGCCGGAATGCTGAAATCAGCTTGAGAAGACCTTAACTAGCGCTGGAAAGCTCAAATTAAACCACTTCCTTATTTTTGTAAGGGTGCTTTCGTGATCTTCTAAGTGCAGTATAGAGCATCCATTCGTTCATTTCTGTAAAATAGAATTTCTCATTCTCAATTAAAAATGAGTACTGGTACTGGTCCTCGTCGTTCGTCACGTCATCCCGAAACGCCGCCATCGAATATCTGGAAAGCGGATTAATCTAGAGACGCGATTCTTTCTGCGGGTGATACCGACTGGCACACTCTAATGATGTGTAGAATCCCAAAGCTGAGGCTACTGATACAGCTTGGCAATGTATACAAGCCTTTTGACTGTCAACTGTCACGTCACCGTGTCATTCTCTCCCGGTTGCGGTTTGGTGGGGGAGGCTGTCAGTGTTCTCTCAATTGGCCGCCTTTCATCCAATGGGAACAAATATTCTATAGAACTCCAGAACGATTCCATGGAAAAATCGTCTTTCCGTGAACCCAACTGTAAATGTATTCTAAGCGAAGTCCACCATATTCAGTCGCGTATACCGTCACTAATTGATGGCATGCCGTGCTCAATGCTGAAGTTCATGCAGCAATTGTTCTTTGCTTTTTTGACTGAAGCAACAATACAAAGAAGATATGAGGAGCTCATCTGTGCGGCTAATTTGCTATTGGATGAAGGTTGATCAGGATTGCCGCTATCTGGTAGCGGATTGGGCCACGGTTCCCCGCTTCCTGTGGACAGAATATACATGTAGCTGCGTATGTGGGTTTTATGGCCTCTTTGCATTTGTTAATTCAATTCTGTTGTGTAATTAAGTTGTTAATTTGCTGATTATAAATTTTCACTGAATCACTGTAGTCTATAACTGAAGCTGTGCTTTATGCATTTACAGTACATGCATCAGATAGCGGACATTTTAGTGACAGTTCTAGCGGTAGCTCACAGTTAAACGGTACACGCATTTTAGTCCAAACGAGTTTCAATCAGTTATAGTTTGAGTTAATTTTTGCATATTTTAGCTAAATTTTAAGCAGTTAAGTAAACATAGAGGTTGCTGCTATTGAGTCTAAATAAGCTATTCAAGCTTCCCAATATTAATTTAGGGCTGGGACACTCATAGTCGTTATCGATAAACCCCACCAGATTCCAAACAATTAGGCTGCTCAGCACTAGATTAGCAAGGTTAGCTCCTGCCGCTGCATGGTCAGGTGAAAAAATTTAGGCAATTCAATAGTTCAGATCCAGTATGGAAAAAAGAGGCGGGGTGAGTAGAAGGTCACAACGAAGGCATGCGAAAAATCATCTTGAGAAACTATTAAAAAAACCGAAAGCGGTAATTCAGGAACTCCAGCTCTGCACCATGCTGAAAAAGTGCTGGAGGAGGTCGAAGATCAAATTTGGCACATGGCATCTCCATGTGCTTCACTACTGACGCAAGGAGAAAATCGACTAGACGAAGAAGATGCTCTGGAGACACCTGAAAGAACTGTAGAGGTTGATCATCGAGACTGCCTTCGCATTCCCCTATCGCAAGTCCAAGGTAAAAACTTTCATTTTCTTTTATTAGAATTATAATTGTTTGGAGGGATTTATCGCCATCCTGTTCAGTGTTCCGTTTGGGGGATTTACTGTCATCCTGTTCCTAGGCTTTAATTTATACTATACTTCAGACTATGAGTTTTTGGATGGCTTGAATTAGCCGAATTCATTGCAGGAAGCATGCTGTTGCTTTACCCTCAGGATCCGCTCCCTCAACAATTTTTTGGTTGCTGCTGTTGCATCCCATTTACTTTGTGCTGCTGAGATTTCGACTTAGGCAAGTAGCTAGTGCAGTTTGGGAACCACATAAGAAAATTTTCCGTGGTCGGATCATCGAATTGATTATTTTCAGCCCTCTCGAGCGTATCATCATGTCATTAATAAATTGCAACGAACTTTTTCCATTTTGTCAGGCTCTGACTCTGCTGAGGAAGAAATTGATGAGTTTGACCGGCAGCACTCCAATGGAATGCGTAGTGTTTTGTTTGACTGGGTGCAAGCTAATAACCCATCAGTGACCTCAGTTAATGACCTTCTGAGGCGAATGCTAGAAATTCATCCCGAGCTTCCTGCTGACTATCGAAGTCTGATGCAGACACCTCGTGATCTTGTCGTTAAAAGCGTGGAGCCTGGCAATTACTATCACTTCGGCGTTGTACACGGATTAAATTTTATTTTCTCCCATTGTACTTTGCCAATGCATGGTGCAATAAAGCTTCATCTATTTTTGGACGGAGCAAGGATTTACAAGAGGCTTCAAGAGATTTACAAGAGAGTTAAAGGGCTTCTGCATTCCGATTTCGTGATTGGAATTTATTGCGGCTTAAAAAAGCCATTTTCCGCAACTGATTACTTGCTTGATTGTGTCTCAGAGCTCCGCGACCTAATTTTGAACGGCTATTGTCGAGATGGAATTTCTACTACATTTGAACTAGAAATGGTTATGTGCGATGCTCCCGCAAGGCATTTTGTAAGGGGCACAAAACACTGCACTGGCTATTTTGCTTGCGATAAGTGCACCGTACAAGGTCACTATGCCAGTGGAAGAGTTGTTTTCTGTGACTTAAATACACCGCTTAGAACAGACGCTTGCTTTCGCTTAGCTTCAGAAGAAAACTGCCCCGAAGATGAAGTTTATAAGAACCATGTTCTGTCAAAAAGCATTTTTTGCTCCCTGTCTATTGACATGATTTCAACTTTTCCAGTCGACCCCATGCACCTGTTGTATGAGGGAGTGGTTCACAAGTGCTTGAAAAGCCTTGCTTGCGCAGCCGTGCCTCACCGCGTTCCGCAGTGTTCTCTTCGTGAAAAAAGTTGCTCTTTAGAATCTGTGGCGCCTAGCATCCCTCATGATTTTCCACGAAGGCCCAGATCCCTTGATGTTTTAGGGCAGTGGAAGGCAGTTGAATTTCGCTTGTTTCTTCTGTATTTAGCCCCTGTTGTGCTGCAGGGCCTCGTCTCTGATGAGATGTACATTCTTTTTGTAAGCTTGCATGTTTTTTCCTTCATTTTATCCCATCCCACTCACAGCAGTCAGCACTGCGATTATGCTGAGAATTTGGCAAAGTGGATTGTACGACGCTGTCAAAAGCTATGGGGTCCCGAATTCATTGTTTATAATCTGCACACGCTCATACATATTCCTGCAGATGTCCGTCGATTCGGCCCACTAGAAAATTTCAGTTGTTTTTGGGGAGAAAATTTTCAGCGTTTTATTTCTGGTTTTTGTCGTGGTCCCTTTATGGCGCTTCAGCAAGTTGTAAAGCGAATTTCTGAGAGAGATGTCACGCTAGGCTTTCTAAAAAACATGCTAACTCGGAAGCAACACTCTTTTCTCTGTCAAGACCTGTTCCATTGCCTCTGCTTTTTCTGTCCATCAAGCCTTCTGGGGCATTTGCTAGATTAGAGCTTCCCCGTAGGTCTACTTTTTTGTCCGTGTTGAAGCCTGACTGCTATGTGATGAGCAGGACAGGAAGTGTTTACCGAATTTTTCACATTTTCTCTGCCGCGGGAAATTCCTGCTACTTGCATGTGCGACGCTTCTGCTCATCTGAGCCTCTTTATAACACCCCAGTGAACTCTTTCCAAACCAACATGATTTCTGTTGTGAGCAGCCTGTCAGATACCCATTGCATACTAGGCATTGATGAACTTCACTGCAAAGCGCTTGTTATCACTCTAAATGGCAAGTTGGTTGCTTTTCCACTGTTGCACACTATAGGATGCGAATAATTTACGGCGCCTCAATTTATTCCCCGCTTTTGTAATTTACCGTGTAGCTCGCTGTTCTTCGAATTCATTAGTTTTTTTTCTGTTTTTTTTGTATTAAATAGAAAAAAACAATAATTTTGTGCAGCTGGTTTTTTTCATATTCATGAAATGAATGAATTTATTTGTACCATGTTACCTCCTAGTTTATAGAAGCAAAACAATGTCAAAGCGCATATAGTTCTAACCAAAAGCAAGTTCATTGATCGACGAGAATATTTCCTGGTCAGAAGGTTGATAAAAGATAAGATCTGTTCTTATCAAGAAGCTATATTGAAGCATCGTGGGAATTGCAGCCAAGCATATGCTATAGCATTATTCTATACTAGCTCTGTACAACATATATAGCGTATGTTTGCTTTCGGGTTAACTGAGAATGAATTTAGTCCCCTACCCCCAACTTAGGGACATTTTAAAGCAAACCACAAATAACAAAGAAGCACGGAACAAAGAATTCTTGAGCCAACTTCAATGAATGATATTCTTACAAGGTGCATTTTAGGTGCAAATAAAGTGACACTATGGAAACGGTGAGAGAAAAATAGCCTGCCTGAACCGGCTGAACGTGAACTTTTCCAAAAATAAAAGACCCCCCATAATCCAGTAAACAGACGCTCTGATACGAGCGTACGCGTTGATTGCTGTAGAATTTTTTGATCCTGATATTTTAAATCATCTTGTAGTAAGTAAAATTGGCATATACGGGCTTATTAACACATTTATTTTTTATCTGTCTATTCTGTTATTCTGCTGTGCCACTGCTCAAAAGTGTGCAATATCCAGTGGCTAACACGCGAGAAGTTGAAATCCTCTTCCCAATCAATCCATTAGTTTCTTATTTTCTCCTGCGCTTCTTGTCAGTTTCTCCACTTAGCTTTTTAGTTTGTATTTATTTGCTTTATAAATTTTAATTAACCTAAGGTAGCATAACTTTCTGCATTGAAATAAAATTTCGAATAGTGCATTTAAATCTGCAACAGACAGGCACGAATCTTTTCTTGCCCAACTGGATTTCACGAGTTGTTTGTTGTTGGACACATTATGAAATCAAATATAATCATAACAGTGGCGGGTCTAGAATTTCATTTAAGGGGGCGGTCCAAGTTTGGGGCGCCAACATAAGTATGAGGGGCGCCAATTTTTAAGCTAGGGGGCGCAGAAATCAAGTTAAAGGGCTCCCCCAAAAAACTTAGGTCTTGGGGGAAGCAATATTTTTTATCAAGCTGTTTTTTTGGGGGGGGGGCAGCCGCCCTTGAATAGATCCGCCCCTGAATCATAGTCATATTTGTAAAATGCTGCAGTTTATAAATAGCTCATGAGGGTCTAAAATGAAAAAGCTGCAATTAAAAAAATTAATTTTGTTAAGTGTAAAAACTTAAAGTATGGAACTGGGAATTTTGGATTGGTAAAGCTGGAAGCGTGGGCCGCATGAACACTATTGCGCCTCCCGTGAGTTCAGATGTTGGCGCGTCCAATGCCGTGCGACTTCACAGTCTACAAAATTTTAAAGTAACATTCAGCTCAGCTGCTTCTCATTGGGTCGTGCGGGGAATTTTTTTAAACCTCCTTCCTGTATGCAAAAATTTCAAACCAATCGGAAGATCTGAACCATGAAACCTAGCTATTCTAACATTTGTTTTTTATTTCCGTTTCATTCCCTTTCGCAAAGATTTGCATGTATCACGACTGATTATATGCTTTAAGATCGTATTTAGCACAACTTTGAGACAGCATGTCATCGGACAACAGGTTTGTCTTGGTTCTTTTTGAAGACAATAGTGTAGAAATCTTCCTAAAAGAATGGTTTGAAAGCGCAAACTGGCACTGGCCCCCTGCAGCAGAGTACAATCAAGCCATCAAAGGCCACAGGACACCGAATGAGAACTGGGCTGTGGAAACCGTTGAAGTTGTCGGATCTCGAGGTAAGACAAGGGTCCATTCCATTTAATTACTCAACAATTCTTTCTTGGGCAATCGCATCTCACACCAGGGAAAATGCCTTTTAATTTTAAACTTCAGCCACTCTCCCAGAGGCCGTTAAACTACGACGGCGCTTTCTGAGCAAAGGGACAGTGGAAACAAGCGACTCTGATGCTCCTCGTCTTCGAAAGACAGTCAGTCGCTTCATCAATGAAGCTGTGGAAGCTGGGTGCTCGCGTGTTGGCAGACAAAGTCGACGAGTGGCCCGACCTCCAGATTCACCCCCACCAACGCTTCATGCCCTTGCGTCTCCACCTCCGCCGCTCGAAACGTTTCGGCAAGCTGCACAGCAGGATAATTCTGCTGGGACAGCCCCGATGCTGAGCACCCCGACTATTGCATCAACACCAGCTGGTCCAGTCCAAGTCTCAAGCTTGCCAAAGGAAGGGCTTGCAGGCATCAACCTAAGTATCACCAACTTGAGTTCACAAGTCGAGAAGCTCACTGCAGCCGTTAAGCGACTGGAGAGTGAGTCTGCATAATTTTCAAACTCGAAACGCTTAAATTTCTGAGGACAGTTGTGACAGACAATTGAATGAGATAATCCATTGAGATAGAGTAGTCTAGCAGTGTAAATTTAAATTTAAATGTAGTATAAACAAACGTAATATATAGCTTTGAAAAACCCCAAATGGCAAAGGCTTAATTTTTAACAGAGAGATGTGACTAAAATACTTATTGACAGGTGTGATTCGCGCACAGCATACTTCAGTGAAAAGTTCTTTGGTTGACCTTCAGAACAAGTTGGTGGCTCGCACATCTGGTGGACCTTCAGAAGATGACTTACACAGTCTGTTCGATGGACTGCCATGTACAGAGTTCGTTGCCTTACAAAACTGGGTGGCGGCTCTTCAGTCTGATCGAAAGGCTGTCAAACACGCTGTAAGCTGCCAATGTTGCTATCATTTGAATGCATAGTATATCAGGCGAAAAATCACAGAGGTACGCTCGTAATTAATTTAACTACTTTATCTCGTCCTTTCAAGGTGTCGCACGTTCGCTCACTTGGAGGGAGACGACTCAATCATCTAGTCTTTAATATACTGCGGCTTCTGATGACCGATGAACTGGCGGCTCAGATGAGCCTTCGTGGAGCAACCCGCCAAGGCAAATCAAAAAAGAGTTTTTCAAGTCTCGGACTGCTGCCGATCATTGCTGGTAAGTACATGAGTAGTTCATATAATATCTAAACCACTAAGTAGGCAGTAAAATCGAAGATTGCAACAGTTAATGAAACTTTTTTTATAAGGTTATGGACAATGAAAAATACAAATGATCAATTTATACTTCTTTTGCTTCAGATGCAGCAGGAGGCATTTTCAAGGACGCAACTGCAGTTTCGGTGGGCCTAGCCGTGGCCGAACATTTGAGGCACGCCGGCACTCGAGTGAAGAAGCAGAGCCAGGCTTCACAGCAGCTCGAGATGGCAGCTGGAGCTGTCGCATCTTCTTCAGAAGAGTCGATGGAGGCTGATGATGAAGACGACTTTAACTTGTTGGATCAAATTTACTCAAACTAAAGCTGTGCACTATGTATGTTTCCTCTCCTCATATGTTAGCTATTCATCTTGGTATTTAATCCAGGGTGATATAATTTTTAGGACCAGCACTAGTAAAATCGATTGAATATGAAGAGCAAAAATGAAAGTTTGCATATAGGGGCCATGAACTGTGTCGCTTTAATATTAAGGTCTAGATTTAAAAATCGTTGATATGAAAGTGTTATACCAAACAGGTAAAAAGCAACCTTGGTTCAATTGTTATCACAAAGTGAAAAAATAAGTAATTTTAACTATCTAATCGCTAAGGGTTTCTTAGAAATCGTAGAAAGCCGAAAGGGTAAACCTTCGGTGCAGGAGCTTGGGACTTTGTAGACAGGATTAATCTTATTTTTAAAAAAGGGTACCTGGCTGATCTTAAATCATTTTATGTTTAGTTTTAGTAAAATATTATCTTATTCTGTCCTTATATATCAGCTTAAAAAACTTTTTATGTCTGGTTGTGCATAATATTTCATAATTTAACTGTTTCGGTCGCTTAAGGTTTACTGTTTGTGCAGTATTAGCTACTAACAGTAGTGAGCTGGATTTTCGAAAAGTGCGTTTGCCAAATTATATTAAAAGTGAATGTATTTTTTAAGCTTAGTGAAGCAGATAAAACCTTTGCTTTGCTTTTCGCGTCTGTTAGTCTGCTGCATCTTTTTTGTAGTTTAAACTTTTTGACAATTTAACTAAGTGTTTTACTTGAATGTGTAAAATGTATGTGTGAAATTAATCGGGTCGGATTACCACTGAAGACTAAAGGTTACATAAATGATAGCCCATGTATCCCAAGTATGTAACCCCCAAGCTTAATGTTGTACTTACTCTTGTGTCTTCTTACATTGCAGTACTACATGTAAAATGTTTCTTTAACAGTACTACATTGCAATACTACAGTATTGCAGTACGCTCGTGCTACATGTAAAACCTTCTTTACTTTCCTTACTCTATGCTAATATTTATGAACATCGCCAATATATCGTAAAAAAGCTATATGTGAACTTTTTTTGTTAATAAAAAATAAAATAAATATACTCGCTTTCATAAACTAGCTCTGATACCGAGTGAGTTTCTTTTGCTGATATTACAGAAAAATGAGGCAAATCCTGCGTTGCAAACTATACATTGTACCGAAGCGCAAACCTCAGACTCAAACAGGCTACAACAGGAAGGTGAGTTGCTTACTCATGAAAAGCGCTTTTATTATTTTCAGCACCCCACCCCAAGCTCTAATTGTGAGTATAAGAATGATGAAATCTAAAAAACTAGTCACAGCAAATAGTCTCTTATTTAGGCACAACTACATATAGCTTTGCTTAGCATACAAATTCTAGTACGAGTATCATGTCATCTAAAAATGTGCAAATTTCAACGATAGTTGAGATGGTGGCTTCCATGTCCAAGAAAGAACGATCTTTGCTTGGTGTTAGGCTTAAAGATTTCTCCGCTGAGGAGTTGAAGGCTTTCCAAACAAGTCTTGAAAAGTTAGACGGAGTACCACAAAGGAAAGTTGTGGCAACCAGTAAGAATGAGAAGACTAGTCGCGATAATGTACTCGAGAGGATCATTTGGAAGCTGGAGGAAACTGAGGAGAGAGGCATTCGCATCTGCATGGAATCTATCACCAACGGCTTAGCTCTTGTTGCGAACCAATTGGATGGCATCGACCAAAACGGCCTAATCGAGCGGTTTCAACGATTAGCGAGCTCTATAGAGAACATTACGGTAGCTAAGGCGATGATGCAGTTTGAGCAGGGGCGGCTCATTTACTATCTAAGTTCGAAGTTTGCTATGCGAGATGCAGACATAGCCGCCAAATTTACTATTACTACTTGGAAAGTAGAACAATTCAATAAGTACTATCAACTCTGCCTCGATTTTCCCGGACTTATTTTTTCTACGTACACAATGGGCACGATAATGACTTATTCTACTCAGATACGTAAAAAGGTGCAGCTCGAACCCCAGGTTTCGAGAGTTTATCTCAATGGAACATGAGATCATTACCATAGTATCAAAAGAAGGTGAACAAATGAAAAAACCGGTCAACCAGTGGTTTGTCGACAGTAAGTTATTTTCCCATTATTTATTCAGTTTTACATGTAAAAAAACTCAACAAATTAATGTCTATTGCGTTTTACTCCGAAGGACTTAACGACACCGCTGCTGAAGCTGCCAAAGCTGCCACCGAAGACGACGACTCATCTGCTAGTGAGGATGAAGCTGTATCCGAAACGCTAATTGATGGAAAGTGGGTAAAAAATGAAAGATTTTTAGATTCCTTGTGAACAATTAGACTAAAATCTCTCTTAATTTAACATGAATTTCACATGATACATGCTAACGAATATAAAAATTCATGTGCTGTTTTACACACAATGCACCGAGGACAGAGAATAAAAAGCGTCTATTGTGCTCCAGTGGGGCAGGCCATTTGTGTCATCGGGCGCAGCCCGCGAACCATAGGTTCATTTTTGGATAGAGAATCTTTTGTGTTTGCGTCTTCTTTATTTTCTATACAAAAAAGAGTAAAAAAAGAGCTATGAAATAAAACCGCTCGAGATGCTTGCTTTAGTGTCTGCAACTTAATTTTTCTGTTACTAAAAATAGACAAAAATGACACACATTACACATATGCAAAATCTGAATGAAGTGCAAGTAGGAGACCCCATTGAATACCGAGCTGAGGGTCTTTTTGATATGGTTGGTACAGCAGCAAATTTTGTTAAAGATAATATGGGTCTTATAGGACAAGCAGGCTCAGCAGCAGGTTCTATAACAAACGCTGTAAAGGGCGGAATCGAAGCAGCGAGGGCAGCAGAAGAACTAAAGAAATTAAGAGAATTTAACGACACCCTCTCACAAATAAAAGCAATAAAAGATTTAAAGCTAGCACAGGAAGCAACTCAAGCCGCACAACCAACAGAAACCCCCACGAAAAGCACACCAATAAGTAATAAAGATATTCAGGATTTTAATAAAATGTTAACCACAATTAAAGGCGGAAAAGGATTAAAGAAATTTTAACAATATAAAAATGGGCTCAAATAATGATGAAAATCGGGCTTTGCCCGCGACCCTTCGGGACGATCGCTTATATTTTATAGCAGAGGTTGTAGACACTTTAAGTTTGGATGATAACAAACATAGCCATACAATGTTAAAAAGGCTGGATCGTTTAGGTAAAAAACTTGACTACGATATCAATACATTTAAACTCGCTGCAAAATATGCACAAGAAGGAAGGCCAATATCCTTTAAGAATCATGGCAGAAATTATAGGTTAACAGATTCCGATGTGAAATTTTTAATGGAAACTCACATAAAAAAGGATGGGGGCTTAGTACCCATTCTACCAATTCTTTTAGGACTTGGGGCAGCTGGAGCAGCCGGCTTAGCAGGAAAAAGAATTCATGATAACATAAAACACCTAGGAGAATTAAAAGCTAAACAAGGGGGAATCTTGCCGCTTGCAACTTTGCTCTCAATAATTTTTTGCAGGAATTGGAGCAGCTGGAGGAGTCGCTGGTGGAGCGGCTGGAATTGCAAAAGCAGTAAATGACAAAAAAGCTGCGGATGAAAAAGCCAAAAGAGAGGCCGAATTTCAAAGACAGCAAATAACGCAGGATGCTCAATTTAAACAAAAACTTATAGATACAATTAATAGTAGTTCAGCAACAGCAGAACAAAAAAGAAATGCAGAAGCTAGGTTAGCGGCTGGGAAAGGTTTAATTTTAAAAGGAACAACTCAAGGCGAGGGTTTAATCTTGCAAGGAACGACCCACGGAAGCGGAGTTGTTGCAGACAAATTTCATGAATTCGGACAAACTTTAGAAAAAACCGGAGAAAAAGCTAAAGGATTTTTTGACAATATTGGAGCTAATTTTAGACCGGCAGTTCAGAAGATTTTTAATAAATTAGGAAAAGATTTTAACATAATTGAAAAACATGACGGAAGCGGATTATATCTCGAAATGCGACAAAAGCAGGTTCAGGAATTTTCTTAAATGCAAACGTTATGGGCAGCGGCCTACTGTTACCAAAAGCGGAACTCGAATAAGCTCCTGTGGGAAGGGTCAGGACGCCAAAAACATAAAATTAAAAAACCAATAATTCAAACATTATCTAAAATTTTATTCTATAAAATGGAACAAAGACTGACCCCAGATCAGATTCGAAAACTTCTTGCAAATGAGCGCGAACAGTTCAATCGATTACAAAGACATATTGAACAAATTGAACAGCGCCAAAGAAAACAACGTCGCCAAAGAGCAAGAGAAAGACAGAGAGAAAGACAAAGAGAAAGAGAAATACAAGAACAGCAAATAAAAGAATTAGCAAATAATATAAGAGCGGAATATGAAATGAGACGATTAATAGAAAAGGCTGAATATGAAAAAAGAATAGCAGAGCTAGAAAAAAATCAAAAGAAAACCCCCCGTCGGAAACCGCGTACTAAATCGTCTGAACAACAACCACTAGAAGAGTTTATTAGGGTTTATCGATTTGAACCAATGCAGAACGTATTAGATTTTATTGAAACCCAACTTTCAAACGGATATAGTGTTGAAATTACAAACGCAAGAGTACAATATTTTTATAACAAAACCGGCGATGATCGAGAAGAAATTAATCAATACTTAGCAACATTTTATAATATAAGTCAGTTTCAAGCTTGGTTTAAACATTTGATAGAAAACTATGACATGAATCTAAGTGTGTTTTCTGGAAGACTCAAAATGACACCAAACGTCATTACACTTAAACACGAAAGGTCAAAACAAGGTATGGGTACAAACGTCATGTGTGAAATTGCAGAATATCAAGATGAGTACTGTTACATACCTAGTGATGGAAATTGTTTCTATAAGTGTGTTGAATTTATTTATGGCGATAAAGCCCCATCCAAAGACGAATATGGTGCTTGGTTGTACGACTCAAGAACCCAAAGAGGTTTAATGACAAATTCAAGAATTGGAAAATTCAATGAATTTTTTAAGTTGAACATAGGCTTGTATAATCCTAATAATCGTGGAATTGAACCGAAGTCTCAAATAGGTATTCACCACGATTGGTTATTAATAAATTACTATCACACAGTCGATTACCACATTGGTCATTATTGCCTTATATCCAATAAACAACGAGGAATCGCCCTCGATCGGATAAAAAACAATTATAAAGTAGTATTTAAAAACCCAACGTCTGAAAATGTTAAAGAGCTAAAAATGTTCAATACACCTACAAATCCCAATAAATCAAATGTATACATATTTGATTTTGAAACATTTAAATTATAATCAACAAGCATGTCCGTATGCAGTTGGTCTTTTAAACTATAACGACTATTCTAATAATTGTAACGAAAGCCCAGAGGAAATAAAGAAACTAACTAAGATTTTGATTTCAGATCGCGGGTGTGATTTTCAAACAGACGGCGAGAAATTGGACTGTGTTAGAAAAATGTTTAAATACCTTGGTACGGTTAGGTCAAAAAAAGATTGTTTTGATCGCACATAACTCATCCCGTTTTGATTCATACATACCACTATTTTGCAATATAAAACCAATTAAAATTCTTAAAACCCCAAGAGGAATATTATCAATCACTTTTGTAAACGATTACCCGTCAAAAGCGGTTAGGGCGTTTATAAACAAAGATAAGAAGAAGAATCACAAGGATTCGAAACAAACCATTACGATGCTTTGCTCATATCAACACGCCTCAATGAGTTTAAAAAAGTTTTGCTCGTCAATGGCAATTAGAGAGGATTTGCGCAAGACCTCAATGGTTCATGACATTACCGAACACGACTACCTAGAGGGCATGGACGAATGGTATGAATATTTACAATTTGATCTTATTTCTTTATGCGCCTGTATTCATAAGTATAACGAAATAGCATATGAAATTGGAGGAATGACAATGTTTGATACTCTTACATGTTCGAGTTTAACATTAAAATGTTGGTTTAAAGATTTTGTTAGGGTTGAAGACAAAATGAAACAATACCTAAAGACAAAAGAAAAAACTAATTACATTAAAAAAGTTGAAGAAATAATATCTCCGTTGAAAATCGAAGATTATTTTGACTTGAGCAAACTTGAAAAAACGAAATACCAAACACTATTAAGAAAAAAATTTTCAGTTCACTCTCACACTAACCCTTATATAAGAAGGTTTATGAGGGACGCAGTCAAAGGAGGCAGAGTATTTGCACTAATAAATAAATACGAAAGCGCCTGTTTTCAAACAATCGTAGACATCGTAAAATACCATTTAAAAACACCAACAACCGACCCATGCGAGGTTATTTCAACTTATCTCAAAAGCGATATGGAAGAAAAAAAGAAAATCGCAATTAAACTAAAAAACCAATTGGGTACCGTATCAGATTGTTTAATGAATTTTGACGGAGTCTCATTGTATCCATCCGCCATGTCTGATGAGGATAGTGAATACCCAAGAGCAGAAACAGGCAGAGTTTTTGATATAAGCGAGGAAAAATATTTTTTGACACAATTTAATTCACAAACCTTTCGACCAAAAACAGCGGTTTTAAAGATTATCTATGAGAATCCTGCTAACGTTTTTCTTCAACATCTCCCATCGAAAGATAAAGAGAAATTTTATAACCCGGAAACAAAAGCAAACGAAACAAAAACATTAAATAGGTTTAGAAACGGAAAGGTAATCGATACCTAAATAAAAATCGGGTATGAGATTTGAATGTTTTTATATTTGATTCTTGTTTAGGAATCGGAATAATAACATTATTTTGTCGCATCGACGGAGTTCTACTAAAAGCCATTTTATATATGAATATTTTAAATCGTGCAAAGCACGCGACCCTACGGGGCGATAGCAACAGGTGGACGGACGAAGTCCTCACCCTATATTGCTACGGGTGGTTTTTCTAAATAAGCGGTAGAAGGAAAAACATAACCAAATGATGTGCTACCACATACAACCGCACCACGAATAAAATGTGCGGCATCTGATCCTCCGGTTCGAGCACCAAAACCCATAAGAGTTCCACTTTTATCCAAAGTTCCCCAAGTTCCACTATCATATGTAAAAATATTTTGACCAATGAGGGTATAAGAATCGGTTGAAACATTGTATGAACTTAATTGATACCAAACCCTTTGATTAAGAATATTTATTTCAAACAGATGCCAATCACCATTATCAATGTTGGCGTAGGTTACTGTTTGATCAGCGTCATTAAGAACATCGTTACGAACCGTAGATCCGTCTGATTTTTTATTACTCCAAAGTACACCAAATCGATCATGCCACTCACTCGCAAATACTATCAAACCAGCATCGGTTGTTAATCCAGATCCAAATTCCGTTGTTGGTCGTTGATGGCAGTATGCATAAAACCAAACAGCGTCAGCACCACTTCCTGTAGCATTAGCAACTCGGAAAAAGAAAGACGCAGATATATTTTGAAAATGTGTGAAATTGAATTGTAAAGCACCACTTACACCTGAGTTTTCACGAGTAATTCTTGCTCCATTTTGATAATCATAGAAGAAGCATCACTAATTAAAGACCCCGTTGGATATATATCTCCGGCGGTTGTTGGACTTTGATATCCAGTCCAATTACAAATTACTGGCTCGAATAATCGGCATCAATCGCAGGAATATTATCTAATTTATTTTTATCACCGGCAGACATTCTACCATTTGAAGTTGGGGTTGCTAACTGATCTACGTATGCTCGTGGGGTTGCAGAAAGTATCTGATTTGGCCAATTGAGATCTTGAATTTAAACCCGGTGTTCAAATAATTGAATGAGGCGAACTTCGATAGGTTGCGTAACTGTCCCACCAGTTGGGAACGAAACGCTATAATATTTCCAAAAATTAACAGTTAAATTAGTTAATGCTAATGAATTTGCTTGAATTGGCGATCCCGACGTTCGTAATACCGTCCATGCATCGGTAGCAACATTTTTTTGCGCGCACCGACCATTCCGATGGGATATCAATTGTTGCGCTTCCTGTAATTCTTAATTCATTTATTCTTCGATTATAACCTAAAAACTCAAATTGAATTTCCATATCGGTTGTGGTTCCGGTATTTGATGACCATTGTGTCGCAAGGCTTCCGTCTCCAACTCGAAAAGCATCGTTGGTATTTTCGGATGCTGTAAGAACAACATCAGGATTTGAAGTATTTGATGTAAGTGGCGTGGCAAAAATATCGGCGTCTGTTACATTAGCTCGAGCGTTTACTTGCCCTAGATTGACCGAGTCTGTGTCCTCTGTTCCAAATAATAAATTTGTTAATTTAAAATTATTCATATTGATATTGCCATTACGACTACCAACCTGATTATCGACATAGTTCTTATCAACCACAGAGTTATTTGTTGTAATTGCAACATTTATAATTCGATTGTTGTCCATATCTAAGGTTCCGGTTGCGGTGGTTTGAACATAACGCGAATCAGAATCAGTTCGAGAATAAGAATCAGTTATATCTCTTTTCAAATTTAAACCATTGTCAATTTCTGTTTTGGTATATGAATCACTAATATCTCTCTTCAGATTTAATGAATCATCGATTTGCGTTTCGGTATAGGAATCTGCAACATTCCGTTTTAAATTTAGTTTAGTATCAATTTCAGTTTTTTTATAACCTTCATCTTCATTAATATATCGGTTATCTCCGAATGTAACACTTATTCCGCCAGATTCGCCACCACCAGTACTTGTTCCGTTCCATGAGGGTGTTCCAGAAAATATCATTTTTTACTGCCTATTTTATAGAGTCTAAAATCGTCTTAAAGTCTTCGGGTTTTTCCTTCGAGTTGTTAACTTTATATAAAAAATATAACGCCGCCTGTCCGCAATAACTTTTATCAAAGGTTTGAAACTGTTCGTGATAGTCTCCACATAAACGATTTTTAGTATGATTAAATTTGTCTTTTATTTCCTGTAACGGAGGAAGTGCATATGAATAAAAAAAATAAACGAGTTTGGGTTTTGAATAAACTGCTGACCAATGAACACCATTTTCTTTTGTCGTTTCTATATTAACAATGTAAGATCCATATTGTGGTAAGTCTTTTATCTCATCCCGCATAACACATCTGAATGGCTTTATTTTAAATTGTCTCGCCCAATTTGTCAATTCGATATTGCTTGTTGTGTCAGTTCCATATCTTTTTTTAAAATCGCCTTACGTTAAACGCCCCGAAGGGTCGCGAGCTTTGCTCGATGCCATTTTATGTTCCTGAAAAACTCATGGTTTTAGTTAGTTTTGTGGCCGTGGGTTTTAACAACTCCTTTCGGATTTTTTCTGCTTGAAGTTGTTTCAGTTTTGTTAGTTCGATATCATAATTATCCTTTGCCTTTCGAACTTTATCCGTTTGTTTTTTATAGCGTTGTTACCCATTTTTACTATGTAATTAAACCTGTTTTATACGTAAAATTACTGTTATTGATTGTCCACCAAAACTTATTAACCTATCACTTTCATCTACGATCCTAATATAAATTGATTGAACACTATATTGATTTAAAGGATAATATATTGGAGTTTGGGGTGCAACAATCATTTTCTCTCCAATTGGAACAGCAAGAAAGGGAATTGAATAAATGATTCCACGTTGAACCAAAACTCCGTTATCATCTGTTATATAACCACCGTTCGAAATATCGGTTGTTATATTAATTGTATTGACTCCGCCCTCAATGTTTCCCACCGTATCGCCGGTGCTTGATGTGGTAACTATTCGGGAATTAAATCCTAGTATGGTTCTGAGTGAATTTGCAATTGTAAAATCAACCTGATATCCAGATCCTAGTGATAGGGTGAATCTTCCCGATGGTAAATCAACCCCTATAACAATCGCGCCTGCTACCCAATCACCATTAGCTGTTAATTCTCCTTCTATATAAGCATTCAAATCGGTATAGCTATAAGCCCCCGGATTAACACTAAATGTTGTCCAATTGGCTCCTGCATCTTTAGAATATCTAAACTGATTATTTGTTGAATTGTTTTATAGTGTCTAAATTTGTAGCCATTTTTATAGTGGGAAAGCTTTAATCCTCGTCTTCCTCTTTTATCAGATCTTTTAAGATTCGATTTTTCCTTTCTAACCTAGGGTTGATATATATATGTTTGTATTGACTGTCATCCCAATTTTTTTACACATGCTTTTGAATGGTTTTGTATCCAACCCAGGATTAAATCTCGCATGTATATTTTGTAGATCATAGTTATCTAAATCAAACATTACACAACAACTTGCATTCTTTTTTATAATCGAATCTAATTCTCTAAAGGACTGTGTTAGATAAAACGCGCCAATTCCATCTCCTCTGCCACTAACAAAAATTTCCTTTTGCAATTCTTGATCGCCGTCGTTAATACAATCATCAAAAACAATTAGTGTTTTATCATGTTTTGGAATTTGATCATAGGATAATCGGGTTGATACTCTAACGGTTGGTGAGCGTTCGGATCTGTTTTCCGGCTCCTGTGCCATTGTTTTACATAAATCCTCAATGTCATCGAGTGTAAATTTTGGTTCGTCGTCATCCTCATATTGCTCATACGCTCTTAACATTCTAAACAAGACATCTTTTTTAATTTGTTTTTTAATCAATGTTTAAGAAATTCATAATATTTAATTCGTGGTTTGTAAGTATATATTAATAAATTATTGTAGTCTAACATTCCGTCGGTTGTTAACAGATCATAAACAAAGTGTGTTTTTCCTTTACCCGACCCCCCAATTACTAAAAAATGGTAAAAGCAAAACACAATAAGATATTTCCAAACGATCCTTTTTTATGCTAAGGATATAATTTAACTAATCTTTATCTACGGAGGGGGGGCGACGTGCTTTGCACTGCACCGCTTACAGCGGGGCGTCCTGAACAACGGTGCCATCGGCTTTAGCAATTGACATATATTCCTCCAGAAACAATACGTGGGCGTCTAGTGCCTGATTACCAGTTTTATTAATCTCTAACATATAATTAGGTCCAACATTGGCTACGTTTTCTTTCTGTGCGGTTAGATCAAAAACAACCACTGGATGAATGTTTAGAAACTCTGTGGGTGTGTACTGAGGAACAGCATACGCTTCATTTTTGACATTGTTGTGTATTTGCTTTGCTAACTAATTATAGTCATTTATAGACGGACTTTTGATTTAGATATTAGTCTATGGTTCATAGGGATTAAGTTTGACTGTACACATTTATTTGCTTCAAGTCTCGATACTTTTCGTTTAAATAAAAACAAGCTACAAGCGCGCTACCGCTAAGACACTTCAACTTCTAACTTCCCAAAAGTTTTACCGCCTTCGCGTTATTCAAAACGTAACATGGCGACGAGGTAAACACGCTGGAGGTCTTGACCAAGTGGTATAATACTGACTACTTCAGACCAGCAATTTCAATGGCTCAGTCGTCGCTAGATTTCCGACTCGGAGAACTACCGCTTTCTTATCCTGAGATCGAGCAGTACTTCAAGAGACTGCAGTTTTACCTGGTGGCTTCAGGCAAGCGGGAACAATCCAAAGCTGTACTTTTGGCAACGTGCGGAGACGCAGCTTTCACTCTAATAGAGGAGCTTTTAAAGCCAAAAGACATCGCTAAGGATGAGGTGACTTACGAAAATATTCAGACATCGCTAACGGCACACTTCAAGCCCAAAACGTTACTTCACTACGAGAGGCATGTGCTTCATTCAATGGTGCAGAAGGAGGGCGAGTCGATTTCTACCTTCGTTGAAATTCTGAAGCGTCAGGCCAATAAATGCCAGTTCGGCGATCTCCGAGAAGAACTCATTCTGTCGCAGTTCATATTCGGCCTACGCAATCAAGCACTGAAGCAGAAGCTCCTTTCGAAAGAGGATCTCGCTTTGGCCGCTGCAATTCAAGATGGCTTGCTGGCCGAATCAATTAATGTGGCTACGAATCCGTCGAACGCAATCGCTGCGGTGCAGAACAAAGGCCATACCGGACTTTTTAAGCAAGAGAAGAAGGCCCCGGCTTACAATAAACAGCATTACAATTCGGACAATCGCAAGAGACATTCGAAGCCTCATGAAACTGGACAATGCCACACCTGCGGAAAGGTAGGACACGTCAGATCAAAGTGCCGCTTTAGGGACGCGCAATGTCGAAAGTGTGGAAAAGTTGGACATCTTGCAGCAGTTTGTCGTTCGAAGACTGTGAATGCAGTGCAAAGCGTAGTAAGATCAGAAGATGCTAGCCATGAGCATGTGGGAGCAGTCTACACAGCAGCTGGCATCGGAGACCCAACGGATCAGTGGTTTGCTACCTGCAAGATCGGAGATGCGAGCGTTAAGATGCTAGTGGATACTGGGAGTCAAGTTACCATTATACCCAAGAAGGTTGCCGATATTTCCAATCTACCATCCAAACCGATTTCGAAAATGCTCAGGTCCTACGGTGGCTTTCAGCCCACCATATATTCAGTCATTCCGGATGCAACCATTACTCTGTCTGACAGAAGATACGCTATTGGACATGTCTATGTTGGAAACGATTCGATGGCCATTCTCGGCATGGATTTCCTATCGCGCCTAAACCTATTGCACTTCGATAGTAGCATTTCTAAAGACGTCCTTTGCCTACCAGTTGTGCGCGATGCAAACGACAGATTTCTTGCGAGTTTCCGCCTTCGCTCGGATGCTAAAATGGAAGGTATGCGGTACCCTGCCAGATCTCTGCCTTTTTCAATGAAGTCTATGGTAGAGACCGAGCTCAAGAGACTACTGAGTGCGGGAATAATTTACCCAGTTGAAAATCCAACAGTGCCAGCGCCAATAGTTCCGGTTTTAAAGCAGCAAGGCTCAGCTAGACCAATAAGGCTATGCGGTGACTACTCACTCACTCTGAATCGCATAATTGATGCTGATCGATACAAGTTTCCGAAGTTAGAAGAAATTCTTTCTAAAATTCCCAATGCGAAGTTCTACTCTGTCCTGGATTTAGAGGAAGCATTTCTACAAGTTGCACTGTCTCCGGAGAGTCAAGAACTTACCTGCATATCGACTCATATGGGTTATTTTGCATTCAGGAACCTCCAATTCGGAATCTCTGCAGCGCCTCTTATTTTCCAAGAGGTCATGGACGACGTACTAAGAGACATAGAATGTACAGCGTCATATCAAGATGACATATTAATCGGAACATCCGATGACCAACAGCAACACATGCAGGTGCTGAACATGGTAAAGCAACGCTTAGCCGACCATGGGTTCAAGATTAACACGCGCAAGTCTCAGGAGTGTCAACAAAAGGTCAAGTTTCTTGGTTTCATTCTCCACAACGGAAGGCTCGAACCAGATCCTGCCAGATTAAAGTCGTGGGACAACATGCCAGAACCCGCTGACAAAGACCAATTGAGAAGCGTCTTGTGCACTCTTCGCCACTATGGCTTATTCTGCAGAAATTTCTCCATCATTGCTCGACCGCTGTACTCGTTGCTGAAGAAGGGACAGCACTGGTACTGGAACAACGAACTATCAAAGGCCATCGGGAGACTAAAGCAAAGCATCCGCCAAGGAGCAATCACTGCGTACGATCTGTCAAAACCATTATTCTTGACCTGTGATGCATCTAAAAAGGGACTAGGATTCGTGCTTGTTGTACTCTGCCCCCCCCCTTTCTCGGCACGATGATTTTAACTCCTGTGTACATTGCATCATAGATGTACGAGCTACACTTACTCTAGAGCAATCGATTACAGAGCTTTGAGCTCAAATATACAATAGCACCCCACGCCCAAGTCGGGGCTGTAAGCTTTTGGTTCATCTAAACTTCTGTCTCTCGCGTCAGTCACTACACTGGCGTCGCAAGCTAAGCTATGTCTACTGAAAACAGTGGCCAGACACGCAAAGTTGTTCAACTGCAACTGCCTCCACCTGAGCCATTCAACGTCAACCAAGAAGCACACGCACTGTCATCACGGTGGGAAGATTGGTCGTCGCGCTTTCTGTGCTTCATCCACGCCTCCGGAGTCAAGGATCCGGCCCAGCAGAGACAAGTCCTGCTCTACACAGGCGGGAGGGAGCTGGCCGAGCTATACAAACAGCTGACCAACAGCGGAAACACCGTCGAAGAACTCATCAAGGCTTTCAAGGACCACTTCACAGGCCGCAGGTGCGTGGTGTTCTCAAGATACGAGTTCCGAAACTGCACGCAGCAACCAGGCCAGAGCATCGACGCATGGGTCAGTCAGCTATAGAAGGCCGCAGAAAGCTGCGACTTCGACAATTTGCGCGACTCCGTCATCCGCGACCAGATTGTCGCCGGATGCAACACCGAGCAACTCAGAAGACGGCTACTGCAGACCGCCAACATCAATTTGCAGGATGCACTGCAGCTGTGCCGAGCCTTCGAAGCCGCTAGCTACCAGTCAGCGGCCATGGAGTCACGCCGCGACGAGACAGTCAACTCAATGAGGCGCACCAGAGGTGAGCAACAAGACGGACCATCGTACAAGCCTGGCAGCAAGTCCAAGTGCTACCGATGCGGAGAAACCGGGCACCGTAGCTGCGACGCGGCCAAAGGCAAAACATGCAACATCTGTAAAAAGGTGGGCCACCTGGCGAAGGCCTGTATGTCTAAGGGCAACTCCAGAGACCGCGTGCACACCATTGGCGGTCAGCATCAACACCCGGAAGAATCCAGCAAGTCACCAAGCGACGAAGGGGAGGTCTTCTGCCTGACTGCGAACAAGCTGCCGCTGATGAGCATCTCTATCAACGGTAAGCGGGTCGAGGCGCTCATCGATAGTGGCGCCAGCTGCAATGTCATCGACCAGGCGACTTTTCAAGATCTCAAAACAGCCAAAACGCCACTGCTTCGATCAGCACGGCAGCTGTACCCGTTCGGCTCGAAGACACCACTGGCGACCGCCGGCAGAGCTGAGCTCCTTGTCAAAATCAGCGGCCTCGAGGAAGTAGTGGACTTCACAGTAGTGCAAGATTCGGGCGTCACCATTCTCGGAAGGGCAACGAGCGAGAAGTTCGGAGTACTACGAGTGGGTCCGGCGCCGAAAACTCGCATCAACAGCATCGGGAGTGCCGACAAGGCAAAGGCAATGGAGTCCTCGAGTCCGGAGGCCAACTCAGCTAACCTTCCAGCAAACCTCCAGCTTGATAACATCCTCAAAAAGCACCGGGCGCTCTTCCAAGGAGTTGGCTGTGTCAAGGACGTCGAAGTGAGCATCCGACTCAAGGACAACGCTATCCCAGTGTGCCACCCGCCTAGCCGAGTGCCAATCCACCTACGAGACGCAGCCATCAAAGAGCTGGACGCCCAGCTCAGCGAAGGCATCATCGAGCGAGTATCTGAGCCTTCCGAATGGGTCGCTAGAATGGTAGTGGTACCAAAAAGCACTCCGAACCAGGTGCGAATCACCCAAGACCTTCGAGACCTCAATCAATACGTAGTGCCGGAGAAGCAGCCGATTCCGACCTTTGAAGAGGTCACAGACGAAATGGCCGGTTCACACTTCTTCTCGGAGCTAGACATCAATAAAGCCTTTCACCAAATCAAGGTCGATCAGGAGTCACGCAAGTTTCTGACCTTCTCGACACCACTGGGCTTAATGAGGCTCACGCGCCTCTGTATGGGTTTCACGTCGGCTTCAGAAATTCTACAGCGTGTGATGTCTACAGTACTCAGCGGCCTGCCAGGAGTGAGATGGGTGCACGACGACATCATTGTGTATGCCCGGGACATCCAGGAGCACAACAGTCGCCTAGTCAGCTGCCTTCAGCGTCTTTAGGGACACGGCCTGACTCTCAACCCGTCCAAGTGCAAATTTGCGGTGCCGGAGGTCAACTTCCTGGCCATGCGACTGTCGGCAAAAGGGATCCAGCCAGCTGAAGCCAAGGTGTCGGCGATCAAAAGCTTCAAAGAGCCAACGAACGCCTCGGAAGTCCGCTCCTTCCTCGGTCTGGTTACGTTTGTCAGTCGCTTCATGCCAGGCCTGGCGGACATGACGAAGCCGTTGCGGGACCTGACCAAGAAGAGTGCAAGCTGGCAGTGGGGCGAGCAGCAGGCCAAGGCTTTTCAAGAAGTCCGAGATCGCATCGCAGTCGACAGCACACTGGTCTTCTTCGACAAGCACCGGCATACCGAACTCGTTGTCGACGCCAGCCACATCGGACTCGGCGCCATTCTTTGCCAGATTCAGTCCGACGGCTCATCCAAGCCGGTTGCATTCGCAAGCAGAGCCCTATCGGCAGTCGAGTCGAGGTACTCACAGACGGAACGGGAGGCTCTCGCAATCAAGTTCGGCTGCCTGAAATTTCGACACTATCTCAGCGGCGCCGCCAACTTTACTGTCGTCACCGACCACAAGCCGCTGACCTTCATGCTCAAGCCCGGCTCGCGCCCACCTCCACGCATCGAGCGCATGGCGCTCAGCATCCAGGACATGCAGTTCAGCGTCATCTATCGGCCAGGCCCGTTCAACCCGAGCGACATCCTCAGCCGGCAGCCAGAGCCCGCTCCGACATCGATCAACATCGGCGAGATCCTGGACACAAACTTCATCGGCAGCATCGCGCAAGCGGCGACGCCGAGAGGCCTGTCCCTGCAGCAAGTCCGGGAAGCCACGGCCCGTGATGCCATTCTATCGACTGTGCTGTCATCGTTGAGAACAGGCAATTGGGATCTGCGGGACGACAGCATCCGACGACTGCACGCCGCCAGGCACGAGTTGACCGAGGCTTCTGGCGTTCTGCTGCGAGACCAAATATTGGTAATCCCAAAAGCCCAGCGGCCCGTTGTCCTGCAGCTGGCTCATCAAGGACATCAAGGCGAGACCAAAACACTGCGCCGACTCAACTCCAAGGTCTGGTGGCCCGGAATGTCAGCTGAGGTCAAGCAACTGGTAGCACAGTGCCTGGAATGTGCGGCCACCAACCATCAAGCGGAAGTTTCGGCAGCCCCACTGCAACTGACTGAGCTGCCAGAGTCTGCCTGGTCCACTATCGGCATCGACTTTCTTGGACCTGCCAACGGTCGACATTTCCTGGTGATCATAGACCACTACTCGCGCTACCCCATCGTCGTGGCGATGAAGTCGATCACAGCTGACCGCACCACCAGACAGTTACAGCAGGTCTTCGCGACCTTCGGGATTCCCCAGCAAATCGTGACGGACAACGGTCCGACATTCACATCAGAAGCCTTCAGGAGTTTCGTCACAAGCCACGGAATCAGCCACCGGCGCATCACACCGTACCATCCCGAGGCCAATGGCATTACCGAGCGAATCAACAGGTCCCTGAACAAGCTGCTCCGCATCTCCAACGCCCGAAAAACCGACTGGAGGACGGCATTGCAGGAGTGGCTCGCCGCGTACCGCAGCACTCCGCACACGGCCACAGGAGTCGCCCCAGCCGACCTGATGTTCGGGAGACCAGTCCAAGACGGCATTCCAGGAGTCAAGCCGCAGGCTGCAGCAAAGACGGTCAGGAACAGAGACCGTCAGTACAAAGCCGCCATGAAGCTATATATATATCTAATATATCGAGAATATTAGAATTCCTGCGCATAGTGTGATGAAAGTACCAGTCAAAATTTTGGCACAAGTGGATCGAGGAACTTTATGGATCGAACCGAATGAATTCAATGCTGAAAGAAATGGATACGAAATGTGGCCAGTTTTGGTGAACCACAAGGTAGAGCATGATCAAATGGTTCTTTCCATAATGAATCATCGCCAAGAAGAAATTCAGCTGGTTAGAGGAACGAAGCTTGGTCGAACAAGGGACTTGGTGGAGCAAACGGCACAGCACGATTATATCTGTACAGAAGAAAAGGAGAGGCTAACCCCAGAAGAAAAATTGAATCTGATAGAAAAAGGCGAAGATTTGAATCAGCAACAGACAGAAGAACTGCATAGACTTATATTGGAATACTCTGACGTGTTTTCCGGACATGATTCGGATATTGGGAAATGGACAGGACCAAGCGTCAAATTGGAAGTTAAACCAGGCCAAGGAATAATCAATCGGAGACCCTATCCTTTGCCAATGAAGCTAGAATCTGCATATGACGATGAGATCGCTAAATTGCTCAAGGCAAAGGTAATCGAACCGTCGGACTCCTGTTTTTCATCGCCAACGCTTCTTGTGAAAAGGAAAGATGGCCGCTTCAGATTTATAGTTGACTTTCGACTAGTAAATCGCATGCTCAGGCAACCTGCTCAGAGTCTTCCAAAAATCCAGGACATGATGAGCCGACTACAGAACACGAAGTATTTTTGTGTTTTTGACATTAAGGATGCATTCTTTAATATTGGATTGGATGAGTATAGTCGACATCTAACCGCCTTCACGACGTATACAGGTTCGCAATATCAATTTACGCGCCTACCACAAGGATTAAATGTTAGTCCGATATATATGTCAAAGGTGACAAATATGTTGGTTGCCGGTCTCAAAAATACTATCGGATACGTTGATGATCTACTGCTTACAGCGAGCACGTTCGACGAGATGTATAAAGCTTTAAAAGATTTGTTCACGCGACTGCGCAGTTTGGGACTGAAACTATCAGCTAAGAAGTCTGCAATTGCCAAGGACAAATTGCCGTATTTAGGCTTTGTGCTAAGTAAATCTGGCATCGCGATGCAGCAGGGCCTAAGGACAAAAATAATTGACTTTCCCACACCCAAGAACGAAAAACAGTTGCAAAGATTCTTGGGAGCTGCGACATTTTACCGCAGACATGTGAAAAATTTTAGCATGATTTCGGCTCCATTATATCAGCTTCTGCGAAAGAAATCACAGCCAAAGAAATTCACTTGGACAGAAAAGTGTCAAGAGGCTTTTGATCGTCTGAAGAGATGTTTACAAGAAGACGTCGTGTTAGCTTTTCCAGACGTAAGAAAAGAATATAAACTAGTAACAGATGCATCAGATGTCGCATTGGGAGCAGTTTTGACGCAAAAGGATGATGAAGGAAGAGAGAGAGAGTTGTATCCTATTATTCCAAGACATTACAATCGGCAGAAACTCGGTATTCAGTCACCGAGAGGGAACTACTGGCAGTTGTTTCAGCAGTAAAATTCTTTCACAGGCTACTCTTTGGAGCTCGATTTACGGTGCAAGTCGATCACAAGCCGTTGCTGACGATAATAAAAGATAGAGGTATTATGGAAACAAACTCACGAGTAACGAGATCAGTTCTGTTTCTTTCTGAATACCAGATGAAGATAACTTACTGTCCAGGAAGCTCGACGAAGCATGCAATTGCTGATTATTTAAGCCGACTTACACCAGCAGACGTAGACGAAATCAACTTAATACATCCTGTTCCATCGACACAGAAGATACAGCAAGAACAGAGGAAAGACTCCTCTCTGAGCAAATTGATTAAGGTGATGGAGGTGGAGACTTACCGAATGGGAAATCGAAAGAGGATAGATTTATCAGGAAGAATATTCATCAGTACAGGATGGAAGGAAACACGCTGTATCGGGAAAGCATTACTGGAGTTCAATTGGTTGTTCCAAAAGTGTATCAGCTCGCACTGTTACGACATTATCATGAGGATAAACTATCAGGACATCTCGGATGGCAGAAATGTTAGAGCGCATGGCGCGACATTACTATTGGAATTCAATGCGGCAGGACATGCAGAAGTACGTAAGAAGTTGTCACACATGTTTGAGTACAAAGCGGTCGGGGAAAGCTCGTAACGTCAGAAGTTGAAGGACATGAATTTAATTACATATTGACAGTGCAGGATTGCTTCTCAAAATTTGCTTTTGCAATTCCGATTCGAAAACCAACAACGGAAGTGCTTGTAAACAAACTAAGAATAATAACAGACAATGGAAGCTACTTCACTAGTGCTCAGATGAAAGAAATGAAGGTGATGATTGGCTGTGAGATCGTCTATACAAGCTATTACACTCCGCATGCGAATGCAGTCGAACTTTACAACAAACTTTTAAAGAATGTTCTGACCACATATATTCATGAAACACAGACGGAATGGGCAAGATACGTGCCAACGGCGACTTTAGCCCTGAACATAAGCTATAATAAAAATCTTCTAACTTCCCCATATGAGCTCATTTTAGGCCATGCATACAAGACCCCCACCGAAAGAGTTCTAAAGGAACAGGTGTCTGTTTATGACGAAGCCCCAAGTTATGTAAAGAAGCTAGCTAGTTCCTTGAAATTGAGTTGGGATGTTGCAGGCAATTTTCTACTTCAAGAGCGTCTCAAACAAAGTGAGCAAGCGAACAAAGGAAGAAAAGATCATAAACTGTCTGAAGGAGACATCGTATATTTGGAAAAACCTGTGAAGGACGGAAAATTCGACACAAATTATGAAGGCCCCTTTACCGTCAGGAAAGTGATAGGCGATTCCACAGTTGAAATTCAAAGACCGGAAAATGAACAGAACGAGGAAGCTAGAACAGTAAACGCCAATAGGTTGAAGAGACTATTGTCAGGCCCACCAATAGCAGTTCAACCATTCTCTGAAGAAACAAATGGCAACACAACACATGATGCGCATAAAATCAGATTGCACAAATCCAACGCCACGCAGACAGAAGTAACAGAGGAATCAGCTTGTAAGAGATTCACTTTGCGTCCACGCAAGAAGTAGAACCATGAATATCCTGAACGACTTTGAGCGCCGAGCATGGATCTACCATAGGATCCACTTCTTTCAATGATTCTCCCCCCTACTGCCGGGTTATAAGGAAAGAGTATTACCCATCTTGGAAGATATCCGAACGGAAGCACGTAGACTATACGAACCGGGAGTTTCTGAAGTAGAATTCAGAGAGCCGCCACCGACACGGCCGATTGATGTATACAAGACGGAGCTCCGCAATCTCGCTGACGATATGTACGATGACGAATATCGCGAGGGACGCATTATTTGGGAGCTGATAGTTATCTGCTGCACCAAACTACTTTCTCTCCTAAGAAACGAGGGTAATGCGAATACTACCGAAGAGGACAGCTCAGAGGACAACTGAAGCTCAAGTTGAGTCGGACAACATAAATCGAAGATCGCAGATGGTTTTGAGGTGAGATTGAACGAGCTACATCGCTATATCCAGAATGATAAAAGCTTTACGAGATTAAAATCATTCGCTCATACTTACAGCTATTTGCTTTCATACTAGTCTCAATGATTTCTTCATCTCCATATTTTACTAAATGCAAATGTGGGGACCACATTTTGAAAAAGGGGAAGTAATATAAGGATTCAATTTCATATGCATGTAGGCCTTAGGGACTATTTAGGGACTATTTTAGGAAGTAGTATTAGGGACTAAATTAGGCAATAATTAGAGAATTGCATTGTTATCAGAGCGTGGTGGAGTGTAGCAGTTGTGGACAGCTGCACTCTTACAAAAAGCCACAAGTGCTTGATGACGGCATTGCAAAGGGCGAGTGCAGGCCGCCCTAAAAGTCTGCTTCCACTTTAGAGGGGTTTTTTGCTTTATGTGGGGCGGGGTTCAATTACATTTTTAACAGAGACATTTCAGAATTCGCACGAGAAAGGGGAACCGTGAGAATCGGCCGGAATTGCGCGGTGGCTGGAAGACGTGGGAAATGATAACGCAGACAGTTTCACAGGGACTTCATCGGGGAAATTTACTATATATAAGCGAGGGGTTAAATGCTGAAAAACTTTACCTTTTTCTCACTCTCTTTTCACTCTCTTTTACACGCCTTGTATTAACTTTTGGATTGCTTAATAGTTTGCAAATCACGACGACCGCTTCTGCAGACACCTGTGACCGGAGGGTAAGACTGAGCACTGCCATGACTATAGATTTATGAATAGTAGCGTATCGGTCTCAGACCAGGTAGATAGGCGTAATTTATATATATATATATATAATAGATTAATAGGAGTATTTGAGTAGCTTAGTTATATCGTAGTGTCTCAGACTTATTCTCCCTGCTTGTAGCTCGCTTATTTGCTTATTTACTTATTAATACAAACGTTGAAAATGCAGTAGTAAATATAAATATATGGTTGATCGGTAAATAACATCCAAGCATATTCTACCTCGTTTGAGTTACTATTAATCATATGTAAGGTTCTTAGTTTGCGGCCAACTAGGAAACTTATATTTGGCGACCACGCTAAAAGGTTATTTAGAGGGACCTTGCCAGGATAGTCTTGATAGCTGCCCAATTATTATGTCTGGCGCATAATTCAGCAAAAGCTGACACAGCACCTAGGTTTATTATTGAATTATTGAATTATTTATAATTTGGACATGCATGTCATTAATTTAGTGGGACAGTGGCCAGTTGACTTTTGAAGTCAAATTTTCAGCGCCAGTCAATAAAATATTTGTTGAATTTTTCGGCCACAGAAACTTTATATTAAAGAGGTACCTCAGAGAGTGGCACACAAGGTGACCACAAATTAGGTGGTAAGGCAATATTTCGCGCGAGCCAAATCCACCGGGGCGGCCACGGGCCAGCGGATGCACGATTTCAGCATTTCGTTTGGATGAATGATAATGACTTATTATTGGAATGTGATTGAAACTGCGGCATGGATGAGGGAAGGATGAAATGGAGGTAAAATTTTATAGAAATAGAACTAAAAAACAAGAACATATTCATAGCGCCGTAACGCTCGCGCAGAAATTTAGGTTTCGCCGTCAGCCGAACATCGATAACATCTATTAAGCTCGTATTCCCAATAATTATATTTAACACCTGGTGATGCCGAAAGCATTTTCCCCCTATTTTGCCCTCGAGATGCCCTCGTGTATGTAACTTTTTTGTCTCTGCAACATCTTAAAGAGGTAGATTTTGTTTTTTTATTCTTGAAATGAAATGCGGAAGGTTTCGATTGTCCTGCAGTCCGGCAAAATGAGACCAGGAGAAATGCGACAACCGATTGTCAGATTTTTTCGTATTACGAGTAGTTTTGCTTCGTAGCTGGGCTTCTAGAGCAGAATTTTACCAGAGAGGTGGAGAGAAGCGGGTAGGTCGTGGGATTTAGCGAATTTTACTAATTATTTTGGGCAATTTTTGTTAAATTTAATTCTCGTTGCTCTCTTGCTCACACCAATTGTGTGCCAATTACACGGTCAAACTTTTTTCTCTTATTCTTTCAAGATCTTTAAATTTTGGGCGTACATGTAAATTTTAGAAGACGAAGCTTTTTATTGTGTTAATTATTTTAATAAGCGTTAGGCAAAATAAAGGCGTAAAACCCCGATTTGGGATTCAGTGCGTGAAGCACCAAAGTGGACGAATCAGACGTGTAGTCTCCTCTCGTTGGAAAAGTATTGAAGACTTTGGACAGGAAGGGGAAAAGTCGTGAAGACTAGTAGGTAGGGAGAAATGTTGGGTAGAGGGGAGAATTTTCCTCAGGCAAAATCGTACAAATTAGAAATTCGATCTTAAGTATTGATATTGAATGAAAAAAAAACCATGAATGTGTAGAATAGAGCCCACCGCTGGACAACCTTGATCCCCGCGGTAACGGTGTGATTTCGGATGTACGAGTCAATTTCAGTGTCTTCAGGGCACTCATTGCTGCCATGCAGGGGCATTTCTCGGAATTTCTCGGCATAAAGGGCAGAAATTGAAGGCTCCATTTACATTTACAACAACCACAACAGGTAGCTATTTTACAGGTAGCAACAGGTAGCTTTTTACAACAGGTAGCTGTAACAGGTAGGATTTTGAGTCCTGCCTGTACCTTCTGCTCAAGTCGGATAACAAATAAGTGAACTCGAAGCACGGTTTTTCTGGGCCCAGGCTGCTGCGGCCTACAGCCCAGCCGAGGCAATGGCCATGCCTTTAGGCCCGCGAATGCGGGCGAGAGAAAAGTGAAGCGAGCGCCTTCACTGTCTCTCCTTTTATTTAAAACACAGCCGAACAGGCGCGTGGGAACGTTAAACACACAGAACAAAATGCAAATTACGCAGCAAGTTTTAGGTGCAGTCCTTCGCAAATATGACTGCATTCTATGCAGCTCATAGTAGCTATGAGCAGTGGTAAGAAAGAAAGGATCGAGGAAGGAGCCCTACTGCAATAGCTTCGTCACGCCCAGGGCTATGCAAACATGAAAAGTTGATGTTTAGTGTTGTTAGTACTGTAACGTATACATATAGGCGCATATGGTGCCATACTGGAACATACCCGGGGGGTTAGGAGCTAGAGGATTCTCGAATGAAAGTGCAGAAGCGATCTTAAAAGGTTTCAAAAGAATTGCTTTTTGTATGTACATGTAGAAGTACAGATAACGGTCTGCAAGCGAGTTGTCATGACTTGCATCCGCACAGCAATCTCCGGACCACCTAGAAGAAATTTTAGGTCCTAAGTTGTTTTTGCAAGACTCTTCTGATACCATACGGCTCGGCAACAAGCTACATGTACTTGACAATTCACATAGCTCCGGCATCTGAACAGCGGGATGTATGCAGGCATTAACTCATTCTACTTGCGGGGGTTAATTGTACACTGGCGACCACTCTAGATGCCAGCGTAGTGCGTAATTACTCCATCACCTCCAAACCGTACGTCTGCCCCGCGCCATGCAGCTCCGCCACACTCTGTCCGCACCCTCGCCACCAGCTTTCTCACCAACCAAGTCCGCCATCAACGTCATCTCAGCCGAGATTCCTTCGCCATCCAACCTTATCTAGGTCATTCACTCTCTTTGCGTCCAGACCTACCTCAGCAATCGCACCATCAACGGCCCGTCATCAACCAGTCGGCTTCCCCAATCGACTAAACCGCGGGAGCGCATGCTAAACAGGGTTTAGAGAACGACTCCCCGCTTTGGTCGGGGCACTGTAGGCTTCAACCTACAAGGCCAAGCTGGACCTCAATATCGCCCCTATACCTGTATAGGTGCAACACGGCCGAGACGGTTGAACACCTAGCTCTTCAACTGTCCCGGCGTTCCCAACCAACTTGCTGCTGGGGTGCTGCTGGCTGCCCCACCTGCCTGTTCTGCGAGCACGTGCGCGCAGCAAGGGGTCTGCCCTCGAGCTCTGCGTCCTAATATACATGTACATGTATGGTAGCTACGAGCTGGAAATTAACATGTAAATCAGCGTCTCGACTTTCATTGGAGACATGAATGGAAGTACATACATGTATAGATACACCTTGGCTCCAAAGGACTACACTGTATACGATATGCTCGTAATATGCACGTGTGCATGAACGCAAGTACATGTAAATCTACATCGTACTGTATATTGAAGCCAATATCAGGAACAGCTTGATTTTAATTGGCGACTCTAGAGCTGTAGCCATGGTCTACATAACCCACGTAACCATGAATATCGCCAAATGATCGCACTCATGTCGCCACTCGATAAGTGGCGATAGCTCGCCCGGCAATATCTTCTCGATATAGCAGCGATATAAAGTGGCGAAAATTGTCTGTCATATAATTCCTACCGAATAGTTCCTGTAGGAACAAAGATTGCAACAAAATTTGTTTTGCATCAACCCGTATATCTACGACAAGGATTATTTTTGCGAAATGTCAGACATCGCCTCATTATCGCCATTTTTTAAATTGGCGATTAGTTTTGTAACGTGCACATGTATTATGGAAAATTTGATTCTTAGTTTGCATAGAAACAGCAGAGTAATACATTAATATATTTTTTGACTGTCCAAATGACCTGAAAAGCAAATATTTGAAAATCATAAAAATACATTGTTTTAATTATTTCACTCTCTTTGCTAATTCAAAAGTGATTCGCGCGCAAGTTATTCTGTTTTGTGAGATTCGCAAAAGCATGTGCTTCCTTTCTGTCTCCAATTTCTATGATTGTCAAAGAGCGTTTGTGTGAAAGTGCAAGTCAATCTGCCATATCCTATAGTTTTTCACTGCATATTCCAATTGCTATGAACTTTAATTAATGGAACACCTTTTTCTATCAATGCATTAAAAGCCATTATGCATACAGTCCACAGTAGTGGTAGGCCTAGTCTGCAGTCAGCAATATAATTAGGCCTACTCTATCGCACTCAGAGTCAAAAACGGTTTGGCAATGAATATTCCATACTTATTGACTATTTGTACTTTAAAATAAACAAAATCACATTTTGTTTTGTTCCAGTTTTCACTTTTTAATAAATCTCCTAATAGCTCTACAAAATTAGACTAGGCCTAGGGCTAGGCTAACCCTACTGATGTATGATAGGCCTAGCTATTAGGCCTAGTATTAGTATTATGTGGTGGCTACCTTTCCACTTCAAGTATGCCAAGGATTGCTAGGCCTATTGATAAGCCTAGCTAATCAAATATGTAGCTAGGCCCATCTTTTCCACTTAAAATATGCCAAGGATAGCAAAATTTTATACATTCAGTCCAAAGGCTAAGTATCAACTCATGAAATCTATGGTAAAAGCTTAAATAAATTTTTGTCTTAAAAAATCAAATTTATGCTATTATATTAATACTATATTAATATGCATACTAATAGGATAAACCGTATTGGAATAAACTCAAAAGGCCTATGGATGCTTACCACCATTTTTTAGAACAAATGCCATGCCACACCAGACACTATATACATTTTTGACTTTGTTTTCTTTGCATTTGTCTAGGTAAAAAGTAGGAATAAATATGACTCTACTTATGCATTGAAAAGCCTTATTATCTATTTAGTCATAAGGAGCCCATGTACCATGCCACCAAGTTTTTCTCCAAAGTATGCCACATGCCATAGGCATCTATATTTGTACAATTTGTCTACAATTTGTTTTTCCTCTTTGTTACATTATTATCAGTTATAATATTTATATATTATAAAAAATAAGAATAGTAATTCAATTTAAACAGTTTTCTAACTTGGCTTTAATTTGCAATTGGGTATCTAATCAATTTATATATATGGTATATTTTTATTTTTTGACTAAGCTTAGGCCCTGTTAAATATTTAAAATGAAATTTCTTTATATGTTTTTATAAATTTATAATACTTATTAATAATATAATAATATATAAAGTTGTATAGTTTTTTCATACTTGTATTTAGTTTATGGAACTAAAAAGACAATATATATAATAAGAAAAATTAAGTGTAATACTACTACATTTTTATTTTCATATTTTCTATAAAAAGAATATTAATTGGCTTATCCATTTTTCCAGAACTGCAAACATGAATCCTGCTAGTTCCAAACGAGCTGCTCGTCGAGTTGCAAAAAGAAGATTTGATGCATTGTTGGAAGATATGCATGTGTCTACTAGTGAGTCTGAATCTGATGAGTCTGTGGAAGAAGTGGCCTTTGAAGCAAATAATCCTGATGCTGATAATGACCAGCAGCTATTTTATGACCTTTTGGAAGATGCAGAAGAATTTGTACTTGAATCTGATAATGAATCTCATTCTGAGACTGATACTAAGCTTTCTGAAGAACAACTTGCAGAATGGGCTTTGAAGTTTAATGTGTCATCTACTGCTATAGATAGTCTTATTCATTTGCTACATTTTTCAATGCCTTGGCTACCGCTATCGGCTCGAACATTGTTGCAGACTCCAAGGCAAATTGAGACAGTCCAACTTGGTTCTGGAGAATATGCTTACTTTGGCATTCATAGTCATTTGCCTAAAGTTGAAGAGATGGATTTTCAAATGTGAAGTTGAAGCTTACTATCCATATTGATGGTTTGCCATTGTTTAAAAGTAAGAAAGAAGGGTTTTGGACAATTCTAGGAACTTTTCCTGGAATGAAGCCATTTGTAATTGCTTTGTACTTTGGAGCCGACAAGCCTGATGTTGGACCATTTCTCCATGACCTTGTGGCTGAGCTTCAAGACCTAAGTGATTATGTTGTTGTTCAGAAGATAATTGCTGACCGTCCAGCTCGAGCATTTGTGAAGTGTATCAAGGGACACAATGGATATTCAGCTTGCGATAAATGTACAATTCAAGGCGAGTATCAACAACAAGTGATCTTTGATGAGCTAAATTGTCAACCAAGAACTGATGAATCATTTCGTGGAAGAAGTGACCCTGATCATCATGTTGGTGGAGACAGTCCATTTGAAGCACTACCAATTGACATGGTATATTCATTTCCATATGATTATATGCACTTGGTTCTGCTTGGTGTTATGCGGCGCCTTTTGTTGTTTTGGATCCGGGGACCTTTGCATACCCGATTTGGTTCCCAGCTATCAAGCTCTGTATCAAATATCTTGATTATTCTTCGTGGATTTTTTCCTAGTGAGTTTTCAAGGAAGCCACGCTCTCTCAGTTGTTTGAATTTTTGGAAGGCTACTGAATATCGTTCATTTCTGTTGTATAGTGGAGTAGTTGCTTTAATTCATGCTCGTGGCTTAAGCAAGAAGATTTCGCATAATTTTATACTCCTTCATTCTGCTATCTTTATTTTGTGTGACCCACTTTCTAGTTCTGATCTTATTCAATATGCCAACCAGCTTCTGTTTCACTTTATTCGTAGCTGTAAAAAGGTATATGGCTCCCAAATGCTTGTTTATAGCATTCATTCCTTGTCACATTTGGCACATGAATGTCTACGTTTTGGTTGTCTGGATAATTTCAGTGCATTTCCTTTTGAGAATTATATGCAGCAGATAAAAAGTTGGGTACGAGGCAGTTGCCGTCCTCTTGTTCAATGTGCAAATCGTATATATGAATCTATTACATTTAGTAAGAAAAAGTCATCCAATCATGCTGATGTTAATGTTGCTTTTAAGTTTCCATGTTCTAATATCAATCTACGCATTGGTCAGAAGGCATTTTATTGTTGCTTTGTTAACAATGTCAGACTTTCTAATTCTGACAATGACTGCCATTTCTATGATCGGAACAACTATTGCTACCGTGTTTGCCATTTTATTTCTTCTGAGGGGTCATGTGAAGTTGTTTGCCAGCGTTATGAAGGCTATTCTAGTGTATACAACTATCCTGTTGATTCAAAGAAGCTGAACATATTCAGCATATCTTCACTCTCACCTGACTTGTTGCATTTGCCCCTCACTGAAGTTTTCAGAAAAGCTTGTGTTTTGCCTTACAAGCAGAATCTGTATGCTTTTCCCATGTTTGTCCCCTTGGATCCAAGGTTCAATTCACACTAGACAGTTCGTACACAGGTTTGTTTTGCCAGTACATTGGCTGGTGCATCTTCTTGATGTATTGTGTCAGTTGGAATTGTTCACACAATCTAACCAAAGTTTGTTTGTATTCTTTGTTGCAATTTAGGTTGTAGCCAATATAGCTTTTTTACAATTTGTATACCTATTGCCAGTTTACAAGGAAATTTAATGACTTGTTGTACCACTTTTTGCTAACAGCACTAATAAAATGGATGGCCTACTAGGTAGTGACAATTTCTACAATTCCATTCATGAATTGGCAACCCCTAATCCTCAGGTTACAGAGTGCAGACTTTATACAACTGAAGAAGTAAATGAGATAGAAAGGAAGATCAGGGGACCCCACCAATCCCATAGTCAATCATTTTCCAACCTCTCAAAATATAACTTTAGTGAGCAGCCCCTTGTATTCAACCTGGTTAAGCTACTCGTATTGAGGTATCTGTTATTTATTGGTGCTGAGTGTATAACTGAATTTATTTAGGATATAAATAAGACAACCATTGTACTTTTGTATGTTGTAAATTTGCCATAATTTACTATAGTATTATGTTCACCATTGTAATACATGACAAGTAATTAATTACGTATTATAAAGCCATAAAGGTCAGTTTTGCTTTGAAGAGTTTTTGTTCAATTGATCTACTGAGTCAGTTATTTTAATGACAATTTAATGAGTAGAAAAATAGTAAGGCAATGATGGAGTTAGAATTATCTGCAGCTGTTGTTGTTACTTGACTATCACAATATTTCACTGGTATCTTCAGATGTTCTACATCGTGGCATTTGACGAAAATTTTGTTGACTATGTCCCTGAAGCATGGATGTGTGGATTGATGGAATGCCGGTGGCCAAAAGGAAGCAAAGCACAAGTTGCTACTCTAAGAAGATCGCAGGTCAAACCGCAGGACGGCTGGGAGACCCACAATGTGACGGTTCTTTCTAAGTGTGGTATGTTGCATGTTTGATGTACCCTTGATGTGAAAAGACGAACTCTCAAAATGAAAATGGAAATCAATGCGACATAATAGGATTTTCGCAACAGTATGTACATTTTTAAGAAGCAGACTGATCCCGTCCTCAAGTGAATGCCTTTGAGGCTTGCACCATTGTTAGCTTAATGAATTTACAATCTTTGTGCACATATTTGCAGACTCCGAAATAACGGCGCGGCGGAGGTGCAAAAGAGCCGAAGCTGGCCAAGACGATCTCACAACAGATCCGGAGGCACCTCGTCGTCGAGCCTCTCCAGCACGCTTCATCGACTGCGAAGCTCAGATTGCACGTCGACGTTGCCAACGTGACTCAAGTGATGGCTCATCGGATTCGGACTCCCCAGTAAATCCTGCGCAGGGAAAGCGAAAACGCCCGCGATTTGATTCGGAATCATCTAGGGAAGCTCTTCCAGTATTTCCAGGAGGCCAACAATGTCCTGGCTATGAGATTTCTCCCCGACGCTCTCCGATTAATACGGAGGATGAGTCAAGCACTCCAAGCAGTTTTGATGACAATCCTGATCGACAGGACTCCGTGCGCTCGCCTTCGTTGGGCGCTGCGCATTCGCGCAAGGGCCGCCCGGACTCCGTGCGCTCGCCTTCGTTGGGCGCTGCGCATTCGCGCGAGGGCCGCCCGGACTCCGTGCGCTCGCCTTCGTTGGGCGCTGCGCATTCGCGCGAGGGCCGCCCGGACTCCGTGCGCTCGCCTTCGTTGGGCGCTGCGCATTCGCGCGAGGGCCGCTTGGACTCCGTGCGCTCGCCTTCGTTGGGCGCTGCGCATTCCGGCCAGGGCAGACATGAGTCCAGTGAAGGCCTTTCTCGTAAGTCACTGTTCCTTACCCTCATGATGAATTGCACCGTTGTTTTAATACATTGTATATACATGTACAGTCCTGTAATTTTTATGGAGTTTTATTGCACGTGAATTATTTGCTGTCCATACAGTGTCTGTCTGTTTTTACCTGTTAAATTATTGGGTTGACAAAACTTTTAGGGTTCGAGATTCGAGTTCTGCGAGAATTGGCTGCACTGCGTGAGATTGCTGATAGCAATACCCGAGCAATCTCTCTTCTGCTTAGCAGCCAGAGGGAGGTCCCAGAGCTGCCAATGAGCCTTCCCGTAAGCAGTCAAGAAGGTCTGGATAACCTTCTCGAGCTTCTTGGCGACAAAGGTCTCCGAAAACTCCTGGTAAGAAAATGCGTTTGGTAGTACCTAGTTAAAGATGTTTTCAAAATTTATTTTATATTCTTAGGTTATTCTGATGATGGTTGATTTTTCTTTACTGACATTTTTTTCTAGGCACGGCAGTTGGCTCACATCGGTGGCAAAGATGTCAGGGAGACAGCCCGCCGGATGCTCAGGCACGTTCTTGCTCCCGACGTGATGGAAACATTCAATTTCACAGGTACGGGTTCGAAGCGCTCTTTCAAGCAGTGCCTGCTCTACAAAGTGGTCATATGCGCCTTCCGCCTAGGCCGCTCAAACGTCACCGACAAGGAGGTTGATGATGCTGTTGCCTACTGTTTGATGCGCGCCAACGATCCACTTAGGCGTCATAGCAAGACTGTCAAGTAGTTTTCTTCAGTAATTTGAATTTAACTTGACTTTTTTCAGGGTAGCCCTGCGTCATTGAAATCCTGGAAATCCCCGGCAATTTTACTCATGGGCTGATTTTTATCAGTTGAAATTTTCTATTAGATCATATTAATTTTAGCAATGGGGACATGTAGATAGAAGTAAAAGAAAATACTTAAAGTTTAGAAATTGAAGGGCGCTTGAAAAATTGCAAGGGTGCCTAAAAATGAAGTGCACCTCAAAAATTCAGGAGTGTGCCTCAAAAATTGAAGGGCACCAGGAAAATTGTAAAAGCTGAAGGGTGCCTGAAGAATTCGGGGGTGGGCGCCTCAAAAATCGAAGGGATCGAGATATCCTGGAAAATCCTTAGAATGAAAGTCCTTGAATGTCCAGGGAAACCCAGGGAATTTTTCTCCCGCAATGGCGGGGCCACCGTGTTACTTTGAATTTGACTTGCCTTTAGTAAGTGCTTTAGTAATTGAATTAATGTGACCGTCTTTTCCATCTTACATTACACAACAATGTTACACTTTTTTACCGTTTTAATACCCCTGAACGTCTTAATCCAAAATAAAGGATTATAGGAAATTACTAGCAATCTACGCCCCCGTTGGGGAGCCAAAGAAATGCAATACACGTTTTTTTAATAAGCTACATGTATCCTTATCTTAAAAAATCTCCTGTCAAAACTTGTAAGCCTTGACATATCAGTAATTCCCCCCCACAAGCTTTAACATATCAACTTCCCCCCTTGACATCTCAGCAATGCCCCCAATAAGCCTTGGAAATCTAAAAATATCTGTCAACCTTCTAACCCTAACCCTAGCCTAACCCTAACCCTAACCCTAACCCTAGCCTAACCCTAGCCCTAACCCTAACCTAACCCTAACCCTAACCTAACCCTAAAGCATTTACATTTCAGTAATTCTCTCTAAGAGTCATTATAGCACTACTACAGCATTATAGCGATTCCCTGCAAGCCTCGACATCGTAGGGATTCCCAAATGCATCTCTTCACTTCGACATGAAGCTTATTTTATTTTTTACATTACGCTTTTTTATCAGCGATCCCTCCCCTGAGGAGGCATCAAATAATGTAATAAAAAGTTTTCAATAAACTACATGTAGCTTCTGACTTTAGCCTTGAAATCTCATTTATACCCCCGTGAGCCTTGACATCTCAGCTATTCCCCCCGTAAGCCTTGACATGTCAGCAATGGCCCCCATAAACCTTGAAATCTAAAAAATCCCCTGTTAACCTTGAAACCCGATAAAATATAACCCTCAACCCACACCTGACCTAAACCTAACTTTAACCCAACCTAAAGTCTTGAAATCTCAGCAATTCTTCTCCCCTAAGCCTTGGCATTTTAGTGATTCCTTCTGTAAGAATCACAGCACTATAACGATTTCCACCAAGCTTTGACATCGTAGCAATTCCCAAAGGAATCTTTTAACTTCGACATGACTCTTCTTTTATGTATACATAGTGCTACTTTTATTTTTTACATGACTCTTCTTCTAGCCTTGACGTCTCAGTTTTTCTCCCTAGCCCAGCACTATAGCTTCATTTAATTTTTACATGACACCTTTCATGTCTGACATGACGCTTCTTTTATTCTACCATGATGCTTCTTAATTTTTTAAATGACACTTTCATTAGTTTTTAATGAGGCTTCTATGATTTTTTCATGACGCTTCTATGATTGCTTACATGAAGCTTCTATGATTTTTTCATGACACTCCTATGATTTTTTCATGACGCTTCTATGATTGTTTACATGACGCTTCTATGACTTTTTAGATGACGCTTCGATGATTGTTTACATGACGCTTCTATGATTTTTTACATGACGCTTCTATGATTTTTTACATGACGCTTCTATGCTTTATACATGACGCTTCTATGATTTTTAACATGACGCTTCTATGATGGTTTACATGACGCTTCTATGATGGTTTACATGACGCTTCTATGATTTTTTATATGACGCTTCTATGCTTTTTATATGACGCTTCTTCGATTTTTTACATGACGCTTCTATGATTTTTTACATGACGCTTCTATGATTTTTTACATGACACTTCTATGATTGTTTACATGACACTTCTATGATGGTTTACATGACGCTTCTATGATGGTTTACATGACGCTTCTATGATTTTTTACATGACGCTTCTATGATTGTTTACATGACACTTCTATGATTTTTAGATGACGCTTCTATGATTTTTTACATTACGCTTCTATGATGGTTTACATGACGCTTCTATGATTGTTTACATGACGCTTCTATGATTTTTTTAAATGACGCTTCTATGATTGTTTACATGACGCTTCTATGATTTTTTACATGACGCTTATATGATTTTTAACATGACGCTTCTATGATTGTTTACATGACGCTTCAATGATTTTTACATGACGCTTCTATGATTTTTAACATGACGCTTCTATGATTTTTTACATGACGCTTCTATGAGTTTTATATGACGCTTCTATGCTTTTTACACGCTTCTATGATTTTTTACATGACGCTTCTATGATTGTTTACATGACACTTCTATGATTTTTACATGACGCTTCTATGATGGTTTACATGACGCTTCTATGATTCTTTACATGACGCTTCAATGATTTTTTACATGACGCTTCTATGATTGTTTACATGACACTTCTATGATGGTTTACATGACGCTTCTATGATGGTTTACATGACACTTCTATGATGGTTTACATGACGCTTCTATGATGGTTTACATGACGCTTCTATGATTGTTTACATGACGCTTCTATGAGTGTTTACATGACGCTTCTATGATGGTTTACATGACGCTTCTATGATTTTTTACATTACGCTTCTATGATGGTTTACATGACGCTTCTATGATTGTTTACATGACACTTATATGATTTTTATATGACGCTTCTATGATTGTTTACATGACGCTTTAATGATTTTTTACATGACGCTTCTATAATTGTTTACATGACGCTTCGATAATTGTTTACATGACGCTTCCATGATTTTTTACATGACGCCTTTTGTACTTTATTTGTCCTTGAATAAAAGCTTTTAATAAAAAACTTTTCACTACTAAGATTCGAACCCAGGTCGCCGCATTTGCAGACCAGTCTGTTCACATCTAGGCTAGCTCTTATCGAATTTATAAATGAAATTGTAGCACTTATATAATTCAACACTCACTCACGAAGCAGTTATGACATAATCAATTTCCCAGGCAAGTCAGTATCAGTCTCAATTAAAGTTGAGAATATGGTTACGCAATCTAAATCAAGTCTGGTGCTACGCTTCCACACTGCATTTTCAATACTGTGACGCAATTCAAGCTGGAGTTACAATTCAGTTATGATGCAATCTATTTCAGAATCAGAATTCAACCAGTCAGTTTTTTCTCTAGCATTATTACAATGCATTTCAAGTCGAAAAGTTTGCTTGACCTTTGCAAAAAAGCATGTTTTTCGAATATTTAATCGCTTTAACATGGAGCAATTTCTTAGCCAAGATGCATGTACCGTCCCAGGAAAATTTCTGATCGAACAGTGCAAGTTCGAAGAAAATCGGTCCAGCCATTTTTTCTCTAATCGATTGCGTACAAACAAACAACTCATTTTTAGTATATAGGATTGGACATATGTTATTGAGGACGAGGAGGTCACTTGGTGTTTGACATCCTCTATATAGAACTGTGAAATTGTGTATGTGTCTTCAGCTTCAGTCTTAGTTTTTTTCGTAACAAAATTTTATCCCTTGAAAGAGCGGTAAAGTGTACGAGTGCATCGCTGTAACTACGACAGAGACTCGCCAGACGATATCGCGGGGCGATCCGCAGCGATATCGCACAGGCGGACAAAGGCGACACTTTGGCGATAATTGGGCGGTCGCCCGGCGACAATTTCGCGAGTCGCCAGGCGATGTCGACGCGGTCTTTCCGCGAGGCTTTTGGTTATGTGGGAAGCTAAATGTAGATCTTAGTCAAATAACAATTACATGTGTTCTAAAAAGCTGACTTGTAGACTGCTGCGAGCCCCTTCCCACCCTCAATGGACCCCTAACCCTGTGCTGAAATACTGCCTAAATTTTTCATTCACAATGGACGACGTCACTGGTCACTACTCAGCAGAATTGAGCGCTCAGCAAATCTGCACCGTGGACGATCGAGCGAGCAAGTAAAGACATTAGGAGATTACTGGGAAGATAGGTCGCATTCAAAACACTGCCCAAGTGTCACCACTAAAAGCGAGATAAAAGTTCGAGATAAAAGTGTGAGTTCACTCATAGAAAATTTTACTTTTAGAGCGTAAAAAAAGCCCGACTGACTAAATAATGCATGTACCAATAATTGAAGAAACACTGCAGAAACATAAAACAGATTAAGTTTTCGATACAAAAATATTTAATGTCCGATTAAGATCGGATAGCGCCTAGTCATGACTGCTTAAAAGACCATGGCTGCCAGGTCATGCATAATTTTATGAAATTGGACATGAAAATGTTTATATTTGTATTTTGCACGCGTCCTTCATGAAGAGCAGTAACATTTAAAAAATTACGTGGCGGTAGCGACAAACAACAAGTCAGACTCTGCTGCTAACATTGGTATCAGGGGTTGGTAATTGTTGTTCCGCAATGGTAGACATTTTTTATTCTTTGTTTCAAATGAAATACTGGTATTCTTAAGTCTAGTGGTAGGGTCTACGAACTTTGCCACCCGGAGAAAGTTGCCAGCCATAAAGTTTCCGGGCGAGAATCTTGTTAGCCAGAAAGTTGCTAGCGGAGAAAATTTGCAGCAAGGTATTAACCAGCTCAGAATTTCAACATCTGTCTAATTTTACAGTTATGAATCAATTACAAAACCTAATACATGCATTTCTTTTTTTAAATACAGGTTCTTAATGCAGCTAATATACCATAAATGTATTATAGATAGATATACAAAAGATCTTACAATTTACAATTGATGCACAACTGCAAAATTAGTCAGATGTTGAAATGCTGAGCTGGTACATACATTGCTGCAAATTTTCTCCGCTAGCAACTTTCCGGCTAGCAAAATTCTCGGCTAGCAAAGTTCGTGCTATCCTAATGGACACTTGTCCTGAGGTTTGCAATCAAAGATAAATATTAATGATTATAAATCGTAAAAATGATGAAATCGCAGGATAAGCAAATTGACAAGGCCTTCAAAAACTTGCATTAATTAGCAACAAGAAACGGATATTTACTGGCAAAAGAATTATTCAAACGGTACCCAAAAAGTTCATAGCTCGTAGTTACAGAAATTCAAGTGTCAAAACAGCAATCAGTTATCTAGATATAGTCTTCGTCGGTATCTGATAATATTGTTGTTGCCTGAGAGCTTTCACTGTCCTTACTGAAGTCCGAAAGGGGCACTAGAAAAAAGTGTTTTGAGTTTTACGTATAATGTAAAAACAGAATCGGAATTTGCAAGACTGGCTAATAAATGCAAATACTCACTTGATTCAATAATTTCACTGTCGCATCTGGTATTAGCTGCTTCATGGAGAATCGGGAACTCGGACGGAAAGGCTGACAGATGAGATCTTACTAAACGACAAATGCCATTTTCACGCATGTGAAGCATTGTTGAAATCGGTAATCCTCTGGCCTTTTGAATCTGCGAGCGGGTTACTTGTAGCGCATCAACGAAAAAAATGATGCTCGCCTCACTTCGGCTGCTACTCGTTGTGACTCCTCTTTACAGCGGAAGTACAAGTCTCGCAGCTTAACAGCTCGAGCTTTCTGTGCGATATCCCCATTAATGTGCAGCAGCTGCTGAAATCCTTCAGAATTCGGGGAAATGAAATCTTGATAGTCAAGTTGGTCACTCTGGTGCAGACCGTTAAATTTCGCTACAATGCTCCTGGTCTTTTTCAGAAGCTTTTGGTTCGTTACAGTCAGCAGTCGGTTCATTCGCTGGCCACGCTCAGTTGCAGCATGGTCAATTAGGTACTGGCGCTCGCATGCAACACGATACAAGCTGCGGATGGCTTCAGCTTTCTTTGAGGTTGCTGCTGTGGGTTTAGCCTTCAAGGAAGACAAAACTGTCTCCCGCGACTCTCCTGCCTTCTGTAGGAATTCGTCAACAGTTACTGAAAAGGAAAAGTGCAGCTCCTGCTTAAAAAGGTGGATGGAAACGCGCTCTCAAATCTAATAAGTAAAAAAAACTACTTCGATTTTTTTCACTGCAACCTCATTTAATGTTTCAAAAGTGCTGTCTAGTAATGAAATTTTTTGTACAGTATTAGCGTCTACATTTTTTTCATAAAAACTCACGAGTGCTTTTGCTTTCTTCCAAAAACTTTGCGAACTCTGTCTCAAAGCGCAAGAATGCTATCTCATCAACCTTTCGGCGACTTTGCAACCAAGCAGCTGAAAATGGATAGATGGAAATGAATTTTTCATTCAGATTGATAATATACAAAAAAATAATAAATATAAACATACTATATCACAACGACATACGAATTAATTCACACAAATAAAATACTAACTGATCGACATGATGCGTGCGAAGTTCATAGTGTCAGCGACGTAATTCAAAAAATTGCGACGATTATCCTGTGCCATCTCCTTTACTTGAGGTCCAAATCTGCGGAATGGCGGCCAAATGCGCTCAACGCTCTCGCCATCTATCAGGCCCACAGACTCGGTGGCACGAATGCCGAACAACAACTGACAACGAAGAACGTGACCATAAACGTGCAATGCCGGCAAGACAAAAGTTAATCGTGGATCGCAGAATCGACCAGCCAATTTGCAACTTATATCGTAAGATACGATTATTGGAACGTGGGGAGGAATATCGCGCAGCATCTGCTGAACCATGCACTCGCTGTAGTTGAGGCTGTAAAAAAGCAAAATAACTGGCGTTCAAAAATCAGAAAGGAAAACTAGTACTCGCAGCAAAGCACTGAAAGGAATTACCGCTCGCCAGGAGTAGTCACATCTTCCATGTACCTGATGAACGAGTGTGGGCATGAGCCACAAAATAAACCGTACACATCCAATTTGTTGCGATCAGCTCCGCTGGTAAGACCCTGGCCTCGACCGCCGGCGCTCCAGTTGGCGCAGTGCCCCTCAGAAGGCTGAACACCATTGCTGTGGTCTACGTCGATAAAGAAGCCAGAAGCGGGTGGCATAGTAGCTTTACCGGCGTTCCTGCGATGGCGGATGCCAAAGCACGCATCCATCATAAGAAACACTGGTGACGGATTATCGGATGTTTCATTTTTCTACAAATAGAGTTGGGCACTGCCATCAACTAACTGTGTGTTGCTATGGTAAAGACTGTAATTAGTAGTTTTACAGAACCATAAAGTAGATTCGGCTTTACAAATGCTGTACTGATGACTATTTCTACGACAATGACGGAAAATCAAGACACGAAGCAAAATGAAGGAGCACAGAGTTAGTATTAGACAATCCGTACCACATGACACGCCGGACATGACGCGTTCTGTCCCCATCGTAAGCTCTGAAGAACGCTTCGAAAAGCACGAAATGATCCATTGACGTTGAGTGTTCGGAAAAGGTCAACCTGAATTCAAAAGTGGGGCTCTTCAGACAAGAAAATAAAAGTTCATGACATGACCCAAACAATAGCCACAAAACATACCGTCAAGGTTGTGGGTATCCACATTGAATTCCGAAAGTGCCTCAGTGCAGCACACAGTGAGGAGAGTGAGGCTGTACATTGGGAGTTGAGACAGTCAATAAGAAGAAGCAAACCAATGGCCACGGCCGTCAACAGCCTTAATTGCGTTTTCAGGTCTTGCTTGGATTGGCCAGAAACCGTGGGTCAGCAGTGCTTCATGGTAGGTAGTGCAGGAGCAAACCTCCACTTTAATAGGAATCTCGTTGACTGGAAAGAAGAAACAATTAGCCATACTTAACACTATAATTCAATTTGTAAAGGTTGTAAATGAGCCAATTACATTTGTGATAAGCTTTCGCGTAAAAATTTAAGGGAAGTAGCCTGGCGGTAGATGCGAAATATACAATAAAAACTATAGTTTTATAATAAGGGTACTACCCCCATTCAATTATTACTAATTAGCTCCAAAATTTCCAGAAGGATAAAGAGGTACTAGACAACAACAAATATGTTTACAGTATAACATAGATTACGAACAGCATCTCCCTCGCCGGCTGAGATCTTTTATGGTCTTATAAAGCAGTTTATTTATGCATTCGCAAGCCAACACATACCTTCCTCGGTGATAACAGTTACCGGAAATATACTAGATATGCCGGTACACCCACACTGACGCAAAAGGCACACCTCTGTCGGGACAGCCGTATATACACTTTTGGCCGTATATATCACGTCAAAAGGGGCCAGTTTTGGCCGAAATATCATGCTATATGATACGGTAGCACGGTATCATAATACAAAAAGCCTATCCCTTTCGCGCAATTTCAAATGACTCTCGGGTTCATATTGAGCTAGCTCGCTTAAGTAGAGTTGCAGTTAGTTGTAGGGTATTTAATTTCATTGTAGAATGATTCTATACCCCATAAGTAGAATCTAACTGTGCTACTTTACCAGCTCTAAGCCTAGCTACTCGTCTCCATGTACACAGTTTATTTTTTCTCTCTTGAGTTTTAGCATAGTGATGTACAGCCTATACAACCTGGTCCTGGCTTTATCTTTAGGCCCCTAAAATTACTAGCTATCTATTCATTAATCATATTCATTAACTAGCTAGCTAGAAGTGTTGTCTAATCATCAATTAGGTCTATGGGACTATGTCTATAACTAGGCATATTAAATTAACTATATTGTATTATTGAAATGCTAAGTGAGTGAACAAGGATATATAATATAGTATAATACTCTTAGTCTCTTAAAAATGAGTATATTTTATTACGTTATAGGTAACTTAGATATAGTTCTTTGTATATATGAATTGATATGGAAATGGAATTATTAGTTTTTAATAGACAATAGGCCAGGCCTATATTTACATTATAATAATTAATTTTCTATCAAGGCAGTGCTTATTTAGCCGGCACCGGTCGAATAAGTTCGCTACTATTTAGCCGGCACCGGTCAAATAAGCCCGTCACTATTTAGCCGGCAGTCCTGCCCCACTGCTGGTCAAATAAGCCCATCACTATTTAGCCGGCAGTCCTGCCCCACTGCCGGTCAAATAAGCTCGTCACTATTTAGCCGGCAATAAACAAATTTAATGCTTGTTCCTACGATTCGTACGACAGAAACTAAAGTGTCTGTAGAAGTGTCTGAATAAGTGTCGGCGAATGTTTAATACGTCCTAGTTGTGGGCCCTGGCCATACTGTACATGTATACTGTCTGTAGCACACGAGAGGGCAAGGATCGCTTGGATGAATGGGTTATAGCTTATTAATTTGACCGGCAGTGGGGCAGGACTGCCGGCTAAATAGTGACGGGCTTATTTGACCGGCAGCAGGACTGGGGCAGGACTGCCGGCTAAATAGTGACGGGCTTATTTGACCGGCAGTTGGGCAGGCCTGCCAGATAAATAGTGACGCGCTTATTTGACCGGCAATGGGGCAGGACTGCCGGCTAAATAGTGACGCGCTTATTTGACCGGTGCCGGCTAAATAAGCACTGCCTTCTATCAATTAGTTTTCAAATAAATACCTAGAATTTGATACTATGCTATATTTAATATTATATTTATAAAGTCTTTATTATATTGTTGTTTATTATTATAGGTTATGTGGTATATTAAAAGTTTATTATATACCAGCTATTATACATGTTTAATTAAAATAATAGTATAGCTAGTATCGCTTTTAATAGCTAGCAAAGGCGGTGGAGCCTAATATTTGAGGGGGGGCACCAGGCACAGGACAAAGGGGGCACAGGTACCTTTATAAGTTAATTAGAATCTGAAATAAGAAAAAGCACTAAAAATTACCATATGGACTCATTTTCTGGGGGGCACATGCCCCCTGTGCCACAAGCTCCCGCCACCCATGATAGCTAGGCCTAACTATTATTGACAATAAAATATTAGTTTCTTTAAACCTCTTTGCTACTTATTTGTATCATTGTATTGTGACCATTTTCTTGCCTTTCATATTATCCAATCTTTTTTGGCTGTCCTACCTTATTCAAGTTATTGCATTATTGCTTTAACTTTGTTTTCCCATTTCTTTGGTATTTTACTTTCTCTTCTATTGCTTTACCCTCTCTCATTGCCACTATCTATTTTGCTGGTACTACCCACCTTGTTATCCTACCTTGTTATCCCATCTTGCTTGTTCTGTCATTGCTATATTGTGTTTTATTTTCAGTGCTATCCTACCCTTTTATCCTTATATTCCACTTTCATGCTATCCTACCCTCCCTGCAATGCCCTCCTTGTTGCCCCTCTTATCTTCTACCCTGCTGCTCCACCTCATTGCCCCACCCCTTTCCTGAATCCTAATGTTCCACCTTCCCTGCTATCCCACCCTATCTCCTTGTTGCTCTACTATCTATGTCAATCCCTGCTATCCTACTCTCCCTCCTGTCCTACTCCATACCCTCCCTACTGTCCTACCCTCCATGTTGTCTTACCCTCCATACAGTTCCCCACTCCCTGCTGTCCTACCCTCCATACAGCTTCACCCTTCCTGCTGCAACCTTTCCTACTGTCAAACCCTCCCTGCTGTCCTACCCTCCATTCAGCTTCACCCTTCCTGCTGTCCTACCCTCCATACAGCTCCTCCCGATCCCTGCTGTCCTACCCTCCATACAGCTCCTCCCGATCCCTGCTGTCCTACCCTCCATACAGCTCCTCCCGATCCCTGCTGTCCTACCCTCCATTCAGCTCCACCCTCCCTGCTGTCCTACCCTCTATACAGCTCCACCCTCCCTGCTGTCCTACCCTCCATACAGCTTCACCCTTCCTGCTGTCCTACCCTCCATTCAGCTTCACCCTTCCTGCTGTCCTACCCTCCATACAGCTCCACCCTCCCTGCTGTCCTACCCTCCATACAGCTTCACCCTTCCTGCTGTCCTACCCTCCATTCAGCTCCACCCTCCCTGCTGTCCTACCCTCCATACAGCTCCACCCTCCCTGCTGTCCTACCCTCCATACAGCTCCACCCTCCCTGCTGTCCTACCCTCTATACAGCTCCACCCTCCCTGCTGTCCTACCCTCCATACAGCTTCACCCTCCCTGCTGTCCTACCCTCCATACAGCTTCACCCTTCCTGCTGCAACCTTTCCTACTGTCAAACACTCCCTGCTGTCCTACCCTCCATTCAGCTTCACCCTCCCTGCTGTCCTACCCTCCATACAGCTCCTCCCGATCCCTGCTGTCCTACCCTCCATACAGCTCCTCCCGATCCCTGCTGTCCTACCCTCCATTCAGCTCCACCCTCCCTGCTGTCCTACCCTCCATACAGCTCCACCCTCCCTGCTGTCCTACCCTCCATACAGCTTCACCCTTCCTGCTGTCCTACCCTCCATTCAGCTTCACCCTTCCTGCTGTCCTACCCTCCATACAGCTCCACCCTCCCTGCTGTCCTACCCTCCATACAGCTTCACCCTTCCTGCTGTCCTACCCTCCATACAGCTCCACCCTCCCTGCTGTCCTACCCTCTATACAGTTTGCTCTTCTTTAGAACTTCAGTTTTGCTCCTATTTTTAGAGAAAAAATTATTATCTTTCAGTGACGAAGTCCATAATAATAATGACCGTACGGATGTCCACGATGAAGATTGGGAAGATATCCCTGAAGGCACGGACCATCCTAATCTATTCGATTGCACGATGCCCCCAAGTAGCCGCGCGAAAAAGCCACCCAGTCGTTTCAAGCAGTTTTGCGACGACGAATCTGCTGCCTGGAGCGACTTGTTTGAGTCTGGTACTCTTCTCAAGGATTTTGCTACCTACTTCAATCGGCACCCATGTGTTGTCTGGGGTATCTCGTCCGACAGCATGTTCCGCTGTACAAAGTGCCACCTGCTGTCAGTGTGTTTTGCCTGTCTAGAAATAAAGCATGCACACAAGCCACCTCATATTGTACACCATTGGAATGTAAAGGCATTCACGAATGATTTTGCATAATTCTTAAAATTTCAAGTTCATACATTTTTATACCTTTTTAAATGTACCTCCTTATACAAGGGCAAATTCTTTGAGGCTGTCAAACCGAATGTGCGATTGGCTCGAATGTGTGGCTGCAATTCAACAATAGCTGGCGTATTTCCTGTTACTGTCATCACAGACGATGGTAAAATTATTTGGACATTAAATTTTGCCTTATAAACAACTCTATCTTTGCTTTCATTTTTAGTATATTAATTTAGTATATTTAGATGGTAAAAGCTTCCATGTTTTTAACACAATTTAGGAAGTGAGATGCAAGTAGATTTAGAAGTTTGCTCCTGTGCAACGTACCATTCTGCACTTCTGGTACATGGATTTTGGCCTTTGCAAGCCAGACCAGAATGTTCTAAAATGCTGACGGCTATTGCAGTCGACCTTCTACTACTACTTGACTCGCTTAATTGCAACTGCACTGCATCCTTATCATCTCTCTGTTGGGCTTTTAAGCGTTATCGTGAGTCAATTTGGATGCGCAAATCCCCATCAGTAAGTTTTTCAGGCACCATTGCCCCTGACTGACAATTTCTTATTATCGACACGAGTATTTCAGTGTATTTCTTACTTCTGTACCACTTTTAAGCTCGATATTTTTAGAGCCTTAAATTTGACTGGCGCGTTTAAATCATTTCGACGTGTGCTTCAAAACTTTCGGTGGGAAGAGAAAGCATCATGCCCCGCTTGCTATTTGGTAACATTATTTTTAATTTACGAGTATTTTACAAAATGCTTCCTTTTCTATTTCCTGTGCAATCTGCGTAATAAAAAATTAACGTGACTTCTACACAAAATTCAGGTCAACACGAATGCGGCTAGTGAAGAGCCAGTTTTTTTATTGATGGATGACTGCTTTGGTCTTCGCCATCGAAAAACTGCTGGAAATGCCACTCTACCAGCTCATTCTGGCTTTTTTCTTGACGTCGACCTCACTGAGAAGTGTCCGCCCTCTACAGGACACTGTGCAAACTGGAATGCAGGTGGAAGAGGCCAAGGTCTGTCGACTTCTTCAGATAGCGCTAAGCTAGATGTTTTTGGTGCATTCTCTGGTTCCTGCAGACATTCTGCAATAACTTATTTGGCCGATATGACATCGACTGGTGAACGGTAAATTGTTTTTAGAACCAATCTAAAATCGATAGCATACCTATACCTACCCACATACCTACCTACCGACACCATTTTTAGTATATGGAAATATTCCCAAATTTCAAAACTTACAGCACCATTTCGTGATTTTTGCAATTGAATTTATCTTTAGACTAAACTATTCCACTACAATGATTGCTCAAATGCTTCGGGATGTTCCGCCAATGGTGCCAATCGTCGTATCCTACGACATCGGATGTAAACTAACCGGTCGCTTCAACGACTCAAGGCTATCTTTCGCCATTCCGGCTTTTCATTCCTATGGGCATGTTCTACGCTGTCAACTCTCACATGGTATACGCTCTGTTCAATCAGTCGGCCTGACAGATGGTGAGAGTGTAGAGCTCGTCTGGGCAACGCTTCGGCGTTTTGGCCCTCAGTTGTAAGAGATGGCCCACGATAACCGTCGCGAATTTTTGAACTATCTAGCGAATACTATAAACTTCCAGTGTATCACAAAGATCAGTAAGTCATAGTGCTATACATACAGTAGAAATTGCGCAAAATAGTGGAAACCCAACAAAAGCGATAAAAAAAACTACGAATAAGAACTTAACTGATGCACTTTATTTTAAATCTCACTTTAGCTACCTGGCTTATCGGCCGAAAAGCCGTGGAGAGAAAAGCAATGCAGCAGTTCCAAGAAGAGCTTTCGACTTTTCGACTCCAGAATAATTCTTTAAGTAAGATTTTGACGGTGCACTTAAAATAGAAATTTAAATGAGTTTACTCTGCGAGTAGTTAATATAGAGGGTCTGGATACCCTTTAAGGAATTAATGATTTACCTTGCAAACTGACCTCTTTAGTGAGTCTGGAAGATTTTCTCTGCGCTGCAGCCGGTTGGAGACAGGAGCTTTTCGCTATACTAACTGCTCATTCCAAAGCATCTTCGCCCAAATCTAAAGCCATTCAGAAGCTCTATGGAATTGCCTGCGAGCGCCGGTATTTGATTGAGCATGTGGGGACAGAACGTGGACAGCGCATGCAAAAGCTTCTTCGAGTTTCTCTTAACAAATTGCTTGCCAAAACAAAAGCGATCTACTCGAGTTTTAACAGTGCGAATCCTACTGACCAACTAAATCCAGGCCACTTCATTAAGCCTGAATCACTCGGCTTCGAGGAACTTGTGAGCATCAGAAACCAAGCTCAAAAAGTACATGCTGTGAAGCTTCGAGACCTGTACCTTCGTATCCAGGAGGAGTCGCGTCTGGTCGCTGCGGAAGCAGAGAGGACTTTGCAATTTCTCAATGATGCGGCTCGCAAAGCGCGCACGGAAGTAGAAGCTCGAGATGGTCCATTGGCTGCCGCACTGTCGATGAGAGAGAATGGCATTCTTCAGATACTCGAAGCTCACTTAGCAGCCTTCCCTTCAGAATGTCAAGCAGTTCATTCCACTACAACCAGCATTTCCTGCCTGCAGACAGCACGTGGTAAAGCCCATAAAGCATGTTCACATTTTCAGACTGTGAAATTCAGACTTACAAACTTAATTTTTGCAAATGATCTATGACTTAAGAATAAACTTAATGAATAAATAATAAACTTATGAACTTTCTACCCTGGATTTATTTCAGCGTCCAGTGGTTCCGGTAACGACCTATCGAGTTCACCATCTTCATCGCCGGAAAGCGATTTCGAGAGCGAATTCGAAAGCAAATCCGAGAGCGAATCCGAGTATGAATCTGACTGATCTAGGACCCAGAGCGACTGAGCAAGGTGTTTCAATCTAGTTTTCGAGGAATATATTGCTTTTTCAATAGTTTTCAATTTTATAAACAAAAGTTGTTGCCTATAAAAAAATTCGATAGGTGGTTACCATATATGCCATATCTTGGATACGGGACACTCACAATGATTTCAATGCGAAACCTGTGCTTAAGAATGTCTTCCGATTGTCTTACTTTGGACTTTTTGTCGCGATCCACTCTGCTATTGCGTGAAGTGATTCTTTGCGTCTACTTTAGCTATGTATGAGTTGTACAAGGCGTAGGAACTCTAATTCACGTAGGATCAAGCACGATTGTATATAACATTTTAACGCACGGTCTCTTTATTCTTTGAAATTATGCTTTTGTACCGTTCTTGATTTAACAGTCTCGTTATGTCCTTAAAATACTCGTACGGGTAATGCTAAATTTTTACTACTGCTGCAAGTACTACAGTACTGTACGTAATGCTATTTTTAATAAATATCGTTATGTGTGGTATCCAATATGTACTTTCCTGTGTAAGTTTGCATTTAAAATGTATCGAAAAATATAGCAACTGAGGTTAAAAGTAATCCTTTTCTTTTAAGTACGGGTGAATTCGGGAAATGTTACAGTTCTATGATAATTTTTGGCAACTTTCCTTCCCTTTAAATAGTACAGTAGTAATACTATTATTTAGTATTGTCAATATCCTGTTGGATTGATGAAACTGTCATGTTTTTCGGTCCACTGTGGACACAGATATCTTACGTGTATATCGGAAACCCGTAACTAACGCTCTAGAGCAGCGTAGGATAAATTCATCACAAATTCTGACGCTCTCTCTCCCGCTCTATAATGCCAGTTTTTTGCCGCCCCCCCCCTCCCTGTCGAGTTTTGCTAGGCAAACTTTGAGAGAACTATGCAGCGCGTTTTTTTGACAATCGTTTTTCATTGTCTTTTTTCAACGTACAGTTTTACGAGTATATACTTAACTGTATATTATAAACATGTGCCTCTAAAATAAAACATACTTCACTGATTTTACCTATGCTTTTTATGATAATTCACTCTGTCCTGTCCTGAAACATTCCTGTTTTATCGAATTCTCTTTTGATGACACAAATATGGTCACACGACGGTCACAAAGAATAGTGGGAGGTAGAGCCATAGGACGAGAGGTATAAAGTATATGATTTTACTTTACAGTAGTCAATAGTTTGTCTGCCCCCCTTGACCTCCCTTTCTCCTCACCCTCTGTCTCTGCAGCCTGCAGCACCTGTTGGTTAAAAATGAGAGGAAATCTCGGTGGAAAAGCCTCTGTGGAAAAGTCTCGTGCTACCGTAGCCTGACATCCTGCCACTTTTTAAATAGCCATGACTTTCCTGATACATGGACATTTACATATGTAAGTTGTTTCCATCCGATTGAGACAAATGATCTATAATCAGTATAGGTATATTAGTAATAGTAAATTCAGTCAGTCTTATCATGTATGATAAGTGGCGGATCTAGAATTTCATTTTGGGAGGGGGCGGTCCAAGTTTGGGAAGCCAACATGAGTAATTAGGGGCACAAATTATGAGGGGGATCGGCAAAAATGCTGTACTGCTGAAAATAACGAACGGAAAACACGGATTGCATGTTATTAATTTCTTAAATGCGCATTTGAATTGAGAAGCACAATATCGGGCAGAAGTTTTGCCTTCTCTGTGCTTGGCAAGTGCACATGCACTAGCTACATGCACATGTATTTATTGCGCAGATTTGAGAGTTGTGTACAGTGGTAGAGGGTTACTTGACTTAGCTGCAGGGGTTCCGGGCACGCGGACGCAGCTAGGCGTTGCCTCTTCAACTTCACGACTATAACTTCAAGCTTCGCCACACGCCATCCGCATGTTGTCAGCAGCATGAGGAGCATCGGGACGATGGAGCCAGTAAGTACCAAAGGAAAAAATGCTGGCTCCAATGCTGGAGTTATATCAGCTCCAGTCTCGCTCCAATGCTGGAGTTTTCTTATGCTCCAATGCTGAAGTTTCGGTTTTGGCACCAGAAAAGTGCAAATAACTCTACTGGACGACCTTCTGGCGCTCTGGGACCGGTGCCAATCGACTCAGGGGGTCGAAATTTCTATCAGAAAATGTTGGTCGCATAGGCGAGAAATCCACTCTGCAAAATGCCAAAAATTTGTATCCCCCCGGCCTAGGTGCACTTGTCAAATTTAGACGTTATCAATTTTAACCTGCTGACAGTAAAGATTCTGCAAGTAAACCGGCTGTCCTGCAACTTGCAACTAATCAAAACTACGCAAGCCGCTGAGCAGTGTCGCACTAAACTGCACGCTACCCTTTTTGCGAGTGCGACAATGAAGATGCTCAGCACTTTGTTTGTCACTGCCCTTTCTTTAACAGAGACCGGCTACGCTACCTCGGGCCGAACCCATCCATCGACGAGGTCTGCCAGCCCGACAGCATCTCACGGCTCATCCAGTTCCTTCGGGCGACTAGATCAGACGAGCCAGTTTCTTCCCAACGGAAGATCACGCTGCAGGACGGACCGGCGGACCAGCCTGACCGGCCCCACGCCTCTGCCTGTCTGCGGGCCTTCAGGGACTAGCGGAATGGGCGACCCTCGCCTCCCCGCTGTGTCTACGGACCACCCTGCAGCTAAGTCAAGCTAAGTCAAGTCAAACTGCACGCTAAAATCGACCATCAATCTACGAGCTAGTATTGGAGTCTGCAAGGTTCCAATACTGGAGTTTCCTTTATACGAGTGTTCCACTACTCAAGTTCTTTCTCCAGTTCTTTCTTTCCGAGCCATACATGTATATACTGCACCCCAAAACGATTGATTTGGCGCATGAAAAGGGATGTGAACTTAAGCTCCAGAATAGAGCTCGAATTAGGCCAGCAGAACAAACCGACTGGAATCGATAACTCTCGGCCCAGATGACTACAAACGCTGACACATCCCACCTGAGTCTATTCTACTGGGTCCTGGGGGAAGAAATGGGATAAATGGGATTTCATGTGAACTTAAGCTCCAGAATGCATTAGCTAGGATTAGCAGACGGAGGGTGGCGTAAGGCGGGCTAGGATTTTCGCAAAAATTCGATTGGTCCTCCCGAACAATTTTTTGCGGGTCGCCTCCTAAGGTGGGGGGGGGGGCAACCGCTTCCCCATTCGCCAGCCTGAGTGGCGATGATGGCACCTTATGGTCTTGGACAATTAAACCATAAAAAAGTCACAGCCTAAACCAAAAACTGAAATGTGAGGGCCATTGACTTGCTTCTTAGTTTCCAAAATAATCACTATCCTTAACATGGCTTAAGGGCTGCATAACACTGCGCATCCTTGAGATAAATGATGGGTTTCGACCTTTCAGGCCCCTGGTGAGGAAGCCTTCGGGCCTCAGGCCTCAGAAATAAATCAATTAGAGTCCTGGCCCCCCACTCCTGTCAGATGGTCAGCCCGATGGTAGCTTGATCGTGTGGCGAGCAGTCTAGGTCCTATAGCTAGGAGAGGGACAGTGAGAGACAAGCAGGGAGAATTTTGAAGGTAGAAATTAGCTAATCCGCAGACTAAGCTAACTCGCTGCCACCAGCCCGTACGTGTCCTGGCTCACCACACTGGGACTCTCGAAATCGGGCTTCCGACTAGAAGGGGCTTTGCACTTACCTGCCAACTAGTGTCTTTTAGCTGTCAATCTCGAAGTCATAGCCGATGATAAGGGACACTGCTGGGACTTGATCGCATTGGCCATGCAGGTACAGAGAGGACTTGTGCAGGGGATTCTTGCAGTGGCGAGTCTATGGGGTAGCTACATGTACTATTAAATTGCTAAATACGAAGATATGTTGGCCTTCAACACGCCAACTAGCCTCTCATAGCGCTGATGATAGACTAACTCGAGCTTCAGAGACCGCATGATTCATTACCCGAGCCGCTTGGCTAACCTAGAGTGCACAAAGTACATCTCTGGCGCCGATTCTGCACTTCTGGCAGTTTTGCTCACTGGTTTGATTGATGGATCGACTGAGAACTGCCTTGCCATTGGTCCACTGTGACCGGCGCCTACTAGATTAGCTACTCATCTGAGCCATCGGCGAGCAAAGAAATAAAACCGATAAAAATAACTGTTAGATTTAACCTTCTCCTTAGATCACTTCAGACTTCAGATCGAATAGGAGTTTCAGACTACTAGCAGTATTATTGAATGATTTCTGCCTCAGTAACAGCACTACTGAACAAAATGAGCAAAAGTGTGCGCCTAATCCAGCTACTAAAATAGGGGACAGATAAGGAATCACCCAATCAAGCAAGTCTAGGTAGCCTCTCACCCAACCAATCAGAAACTCAACAGCCGGAGACCAGGTAATCCACAGTGACCGAATCGGCTCGATGCTTCGCAGCTGTAGACTCGGGATGATGTTGTCACAGTCTTCGCAGATAGCTAGCAGGTGATGATCTTAACTTTGATGTTCGCTGCTGGTGACTGAAAGACTCGTCCTTGATGATGAGGAGGGAAGTCGCAATCCGGGGATCAAGAAACGACGGTCAGGCCGGGGAAAGAGTTCCTGGCCGAGAGCAAGCGTCTGGGGTCCGAGCGGGCCAAAAACACCGGTTTAAATAGCGGCCAACTGGACCGCAGTTTGTTATAATGGAACACGTCGATTCTGATTGGCTTGAGCCGTTTTGTTAAAATGAGCGCCGAATTTTCTGATTGGCTAAGCTTGTTGCTACCCAGAATCACGTGACCAAGAGATCCTATCAGTTCCCACAGGGTCGTAAAAAGATGACAGTGCGGCCATAAATCAATCAAAATCGCAACAAAATGATTTATGACTTTTCGCGTAGGATTGACAGAAATTAATGAAAAAATATACATTAGAAAGCTCTTATTAAATAGAAAGTGAAGATAATGAAGAGAAATTGCTAATCGCTAATCCCAAAGTACTTTTAGGGGTAAAACGCATAGCTGTCAAAGCTGTCACACGCTTGAGTGAACACGAACAATAGGCTCTGACCTCATAAATCTTGATGGCCTGTCAAAATGATGAGAAAAAAGCTACCGCCCGCATCCTCTCAGACCATCAGGCGCCCGTCTCAACACTGAGTGAGGCGCAGGTGGCTGTCAGACCAACTTCGAAAGCGATGATTTATGACCCAAAAAGCAATGCCTATGTTATTATGACTACTAGTATGGCCAGACATTATATCTAGTATAGATTTTAAGTTAATTTGCAGAAAACGGATAAAAAATGCCCATAGCCTACCGTTAGTAAGCAAGTATGTTTTAAGCCCATGTGCTAGCGCGGGATTTGGGAAAAAGTGCGTCCTCATCATAAACTTAATGAGAAATGAGCCTTAAGTTCACATGAAATCCCCATTTATCCCATTTCTTCCCAGGACCCAGTAGAATAGACTCAGGTGGGATGTGTCAGCGTTTGTAGTCTGTAGTTTGTAGGCCAACAAGTTATCGATACAGTCAGTTTGGTCTGCTGGCCTCATTCGAGCTCCATTCTGGAGCTTAAGTTCACACCCCGTTTTACTCGATAAAAGGTAAAGAAATTCTGAGCCAGCTGTACTTTACCGCTTGTCAAAATATTGAGTAGTTGCTGAGATATCGATGCTTAAATTTCGGTGAATTTCCACACCTCTTCTAATCAGCGAAAAAAACAGTGTACTACGTTTTCAAGTCCAGTCCACGGGGCTGCTCGACTAGTCCAGCTCAATCCACTCCATGGCTGCGTGTGGATCCACTTGCGATCAGTAAAAGTGCCAAAAGTGGAGATAAGTTTTGTTGTTAAATATTAAGCTTGCAAAGCATTATTAACTACTGAATAGCAGGTACACCTGGGACTCAATTCTAGTGTTTTTCAGAGCGAGGTGCTTGCTATCAGCTCCTGTGTGGCAGAGATGATCGAAGGCAGCTTGCTTATAGCTTGCAGTCAGAAATTTATTTTTCACTCCGACAGCCAAGCAGCCCTTCTGGCCGTCTGCTGCAGCACCACCAACTTCAGATCTGTCCTGGACTGCAACGCCCGGCTCCATGGGCTTGCGCTGGACAACCAGGTGGAGCTCAAATGATCCCGGCCCACGATGTCATGGTTTCCATCCCAGCAAGACTGGCTTCTGGGCCCAGGGGCCCCCACCCCTGCGCCTCGGTGATTAACTCGGCCGCGTCAAGCACTGGGCTGACTCTGAGCATCTCCGCAGGTGGCAAGCGTACGATCGACGCTCGAAATTGCAGGAAATCCCGTGCTGCTGTCCCCCCTGCGTAGAGCTTAGCTTCCTTTAGGCTCAACCGCAGGGATCTTAAGAGATTTACATGTACATGGGCCCTCTCCGGGCATGCATGGCTGCTTCTCTCGCCACCGCGCTTCCTTCAGGGTGACGCACCGCCATTCCAGTCCAAAGGACAAAAGTCGAGGACCAAGCCCCAAGCCCTCCATATCCAGCCCGACAGCCAGTCTGGACAGCAGCTCCCCGAGATGCTGAAAACCTTCGACTGGGGTACGGAGCTGGAAAACCTGTTTGTCTACAGGGAGGACGAGCGACACCGGACACACCGGCACCGCCTCGATTCCGGCTCGCAGCTGCATTACCTAGGTCGACGAGCTGCGTCGCCTGCTAGTGGCTACCAACCCGGAGCTGTGTGTGTGTTAAACGAATGGGACAGGGTATTGTCCCTCGGGTCAGCCCTGTGTGGGCTCTGCCGATATATTGTTTAATTGACAAATATTTGGTGCACGAAATAAAATATATAAATAAACGTTTTCGAAAATCGCCTAATATTTACATTTGGATTTTTAAAAAAAAATAATATTTTCTATGACTGCACTGAATAAAAAAGGGGGAGTAATCTAAATAGTGGGGGTCCTCACAAAGATTTGGACCTGTACGGTTAGGGGGGCAGTGCATTTTGGATTTGGGATTTATGGAAATAATTTGAGCATTGGAAAATAAAAGAGTGTAAAAGATGTAAAAAGGCCTCAGCGGTTCCTTTTCATAGTAATTTGGTATGGTTATGGTGGAACATTTGGATAATAGTAAATAAAAGCAGTATTGGTTATTTGGGTAAAAGAAAAATTTGCAATGTTTGTATAAAACGAGGCAAAAGCCAGATGTAAAAACGCAGAAAAAATATTGGATTATAAAATAAAGAGATAAAAAGGCGGAATCAAAAAAATAAGAAGACGGCGGATCACAGGTTTACCAGCATTTTCAGCTAGGCACTGCTACCCATACTGTTAAATTACCGGGTCATAGGCCCCCTCGCCTGGTCCAGCACTCGCCATTTTATTCTATGCCTATTTCATGTTTTGGAAAAGCCAACCCGGAGCTACATGTACCGGCAAATGGGTCGTACATGTAGTTCACGAGACCATCTCCAAGCCGGGCGGAGACGGTTTCACGGCCATTCTTGGACTGTCGGATAGCTGGATGCTCCGCTATCCGGAAATTTCCCGATCATCTCAGTTGGGCTGATGCAAATTCAGCTCTTTAGCTTTGTGTCTGACGCCACCCGTCCACCGCCCCCGGAGAAGCGTAAGCGGGCGAGCGGGGGTTCTGCCGGGCGGAAAAGCCTAGGAAAAGAAGCTCCCGTTCGTCACGACCCCTACAAGGACGTGGACCCTGTCAGAGGGAAAGCCGCGAAAGCTGCAGCAACAGGCGGACGTGGAAAGGGCCGGAAACCCGCCCAGAACACTATCCGCTCTGGTGTTAATATAATTTCCCTCTCCTAAAAACTCGGTACTCAAATTCTGAATCAGCTGGAAGCAATGGCCTACTTGCACGTGTTGCTAACAGTCAGAAATTTCTGCCTCTAGCACGAACTCACACTAAATGACTTAACATTAACCGACTCGCTTGATGATTTTTAATGGGATGAACAAGACAGTCGAATGAGTCGATGTATGCAGGAACTATACAGGGATATACCATTTGAATACTTAGGGAAGTTAGGGAGGGGAGAAACACTTGATATTCTGAATTCATTTTTCCCATTTTGAGTACTTAGAGTACTATAAGGTTTAGAATTCTATGAACTCGTCACTTGCTTTCATGGCGTCTATTAAAATGAAGACAAAATGGTGAAGCCGGAAAATTTATGCCAACAACTCATTTCCATTTCCGTGTACACAAAAGGCGACTGAAGGCCAATAACTAAAACAACTTAGTTTATTACGTGTTGTAATTCAACTCAACCATTTATTTCGTTGACAAAAAAGCTGAGAAAAAGGTAAGTGCGGCTAAGAGACTGTGAAGACAATCCCTGAAGACATCGCCTTCCTCGAAGACAGCCTCGGAAGACAGTGCAATGCATTGAAATCCAAGTGCATATAAATGTACCCTTGCTTATCAAAATAAGCGAAATAGCAACTATACCACTAAAAACTAAAAAAATAAAAATGGCGACTTTATAGTAATTACGAGCATAAATCTTCAGATTGTTAAGATTCTTCATTTTTTAACCAATACCGGTAGATGGAAAACACGTGTAGCTCGTATTGCAGAATTAACCCGCTACCAGCTACAAAACGCATAAAATAACTAGAAATGCAACTGGGCCCATTCCTCTCTTTAACAAACTGACGTATTAATAGAATCGACCTATATCAGGGGTCGGCAAACTTATACGGCTCGAGGGCAACAGAGAGAGTACAAGAAACGCTAGAGGGCCGTGTTAATAGAGGTGACGAAATGGGGAATAGATGAAAAAGGGGAGATAGATTGGGCAGAAGATAGGGGAAACATGAGAGAAAGGAGAGAGAAGAAAGGAGAGATGTTCGAAGGGAACCGGGCCTGTTTCTGCCGGATGTCAATCTCTGCACCTAAATAGTCGTAGAAAACAACAGAAATTTGAGACACTGATCACAATTTCGAAAGCCCTAGTGCCAGCTTCACATGAATCACATATCTTTTTTCTCTATTATCAGCTTCAGTGATCAGCAGATTTTGCCTATTTATAGGTTTTAAACACTGTTCAAGGCTGCTTCAATGAAGACATACAGAAGTATAAGAAACAGCAACCTTCTGGCCGACATTGATGCCGGCCGACACCGCACCAGCACCAGTTGATGATGCAGACTTTCTGACGATGCCGGCCGACACCGCACCAGCACCAGTCGATGATGCAGACTTTCTGACGATGCCGGCCGACACCGCACCAGCACCAGTCGATGATGCAGACTTTCTGACGATGCCGGCCGACACCGCACCAGCACCAGTCGATGATGCAGACTTTCTGACGATGCCGGCCGACACCGCACCAGCACCAGTCGATGATGCAGACTTTCTCACGATGCCGGCCGACACCGCACCAGCACCAGTCGATGATGCAGACTTTCTCACGATGCCGGCCGACACCGCACCAGCACCAGTCGATGATGCAGACTTTCTGACGATGCCGGCCGACACCGCACCAGCACCAGTCGATGATGCATAATTTCCGACAGCGATGCCAGCCGACACCGCACTTCTTGACTGGTCAACAGTGGTTGATGGTAGGTCGGCTGATCTTTCAAAGAAAAGAGATTCTTTTTTTAACCAGATAGAGATCAAATCCCTCTTGCACAGTCGCTGCGGGTGACAATCTTGCCGAACACCGGTTGGCCAATTAATCCATCGACCAAAGCGTGTGTAATTGGAGTATTGGAGCTGCCGGTTTTTAATAGCCTTCGCTGAAAGGAAAAGTAAAAACGCGAGTATGACTCAAGAAGCAGTGCTGGCCGGCATATTGATAGCTTCTTATACATTCATGATGTGTTATGACGAACTAACATCTTTGAACAACTCAGTATTTCAGTATGCACCACTATATACAGTGGCGCACAATGAATTAAGAACACAATGCTGTAAAATTATTGTATTTTTGCCATTCTGGTCTTTAAGCAAAATTTCAAACACTAAATCTAAAGTAAATATTGTAAGAATATTACTTAAAGTTATTTTTATAGTAATTATAGTCATATAGTTATATAATAGTTACAGTAATTTTATAGTAAAATAGATTCCCTTTTTATTAGTCTTTAGTTCAGAACAAGCAAACAAGCAAGCAAAATTTACATTTTTATATATTAGAAGAATGTGATATTTGAATAGGAAGTATGGTTTTAAGTTTGACATTGATTAGTAGGTAAATAAGCAAAGCAAATATCACTGATATCTAACTAACTCTAGTACGAGTATGTCCTTTTGACTTAATCACAGCATTGCACTGCCTACGCATGGTGTCCACCAGCTTCTGGCACATTTCTGGAAAGATGGCAGCTTACGATTGATCACCGTATCAATGATACGGTGGAGCTGATGATGGGAGGGAACCTAGCTGCTGCCTTTAGATGTCCCGCTCGATCCAGTTTCGCAGGCTCTCAATCGGATTGAGGTCTGGTTACTGCGCTTCATGGTCAGTCCATGGTGCGGATGTTATTCTCAGCAAGCCATGCCTTCACAACCTTAGAGAGGTGCTTCAGATCGTTGTCCTGCTGAGAGAGTATCACGGTACTTCTGACTGTCTATAATGCCCTCAATGCAAGTTATTGGCCAATGGCCCAGGTACATCTCTGGAGAATGCAGCGCACACCATGAAACTTCCAGCTCCATGCTTTACGGTGCCAAGGGTGCACCTGGGATAGAATTCCGCATCAGCTCGCTCGGACGCGCACATGCCGGCGGCCATCAGAACCAGTGAGGGAAAATTTGCTCTCGTCACTTAAGATGACCTTGGTCCAGTCCTAGGGCGTCCAACTGCCACGCAAAGTTTAAGCGCCGCTTCTGCTTTTTGTCGGAAATCAATGTTTTTTCCTAGCAATGCGGCCATTCAGTCCAGCAGCTACCAGATAGATGGTGGTGGACAGTCATGGGGTGCAGCTGGACACCAGAAGTTCACGGTTGATCTCCATAGCGGGAGCCGACGGTTGGATTCGGACGTTCGAACAATTCGTTGATTCAGTCGGAGGTCAGTTTTTGGTGCCCTTCCAGGTCTTGGGGCACAGCCTGTGCTGCCAGTGCTGCTGAGGCGCCTGGGTGCTTGCTGGACGCACATTGTCGACTTTCACAAACAACACGGCTCAGGCGATAGGGCTTTGTCTTTCTCCATTCAAGGAGAGTTTGAGAAATTTTTATAGCACATTTTAAGCCAAAAAATAAGTGGTCTTATTAATCTGTGACTTATCAAATTCTAAAGTGAGACAAGGGGCTTCAATTAAAGACACTCAATTGCGAGCAAGTACCTAATACATCATTAATTTAATTGATCGATACCATAGTTATCTATAACTGATTAGATCCCGCATTCTGTGTAGGCTATAAAATAAAAAGTTCTAATTTGTGTTCGGTTGTCCTAATTCGTTGTGCGCCACGGTACATCAAACTGAATTGCAAAGCAGCAAAACACAAACACATATAAGAAAAATGCTTACAAAATTTTCTTTGCAAAAGCTCGCTAACCGCGATACGAAGGCCAGCAGCGGTAGTAGGGCCACTCCCAGAATTTGCCACCGCAGATTGAAGGCCCCAAAAAATTCGTTAGGTTAAACGTTGTGGCCACATTCAGCAACATATCGTGAATGGCTTATCCTAAACCACACTGTAAAACCCTCTTTCTTAAATTCATAAAAAAATTACACACTCGCTCCGAAAATCCGCACGAATATGCGGTGGATATCTTACCGAAGCAATGTTTCGCTTTTCGCAGAACCCCATAACGTCCTCCGACTCGAAGACGCTGGTTTCTCCGCCGCTTTTTGGGTGAAGCAGCACGACGGCATGCATACCAGCTGTGTCAGCAGAATCAATCTGAAATTCCATATACTCTCGTAGAACTAAATTGCTTAAGGAGAGTAATTAACTTCTGAAGCCATACTTTAACATCTGAATAAAACAAAGAAACATTCCTTATTTAATAAAATTGTAATCATTTTATCATTCTTACAAGCTTCTTGGCAGCCTTTCGAAGCTTCCTTTCCGTGAAATCTTTGCTACAACTTTTTCGTTGAGCAGCAGCATTTTGCAAAAAAATGCGCTCCGCATCTCCTAAGTTTGTGTAAGATGCGCGCAAACTGTCAATCTGGTCTGAAAGGCAGGAAAAGGATTGCTTTGAATTTTGACACGGTGCAAAATAGCAATATTTATAGTTACATATAGAGATCCATTGAAGCATCTATAGGATGGCTACTAAAAGAGAAGAAAAATTTCAGGGGTACACTGCCTGGCAAACAACACTTTAAAAACGGCAAGAAAACGACTGATTTAAAAATACTTCTAGTAGAAAAAATGCTTCCACTATTCCTTGATCACTAAGTATCACTCACGCGTAATACTAACACCAGGAGTGCAGTTTTGGCGACAATGCTCCTTCCAAGACATTCTGAAACCAGATTTTTTTAAATATTAAAACAGCAACAATTTTTACCATGAAAGAAGAAAAACTCCAGCATAGCGAAAAAGGAGGGTAGGAAAAAATATAGGTGGTAGAGGAGAAAGAGTGTGGTGGGGCAGGAAAAAGGTGGGACAGCAAGGAGGGTGGGACAGTAAAGAGGGTAGGGCAGCAGGGAGGGTTTGACAGTAGGAAAGGTTGCAGCAGGGAGGGTGGAGCTGTATGGAGGGTAGGACAGCAGGGAGGGTTTGACAGTAGGGAAGGTTGCAGCAGGGAGGGTGGAGCTGAATGGAGGGTAGGACAGCAGGGAGGGTGGAGCTGTATGGAGGGTAGGACAGCAGGGAGGGTGGAGCTGTATGGAGGGTAGGACAGCAGGGAGGGTGGAGCTGTATGGAGGGTAGGACAGCAGGGAAGGTGGAGCTGAATGGAGGGTAGGACAGCAGGAAGGGTGGAGCTGAATGGAGGGTAGGACAGCAGGGAGGGTGGAGCTGTATGGAGGGTAGGACAGCAGGGAGGGTTTGACAGTAGGAAAGGTTGCAGCAGGGAGGGTGGAGCTGAATGGAGGGTAGGACAGCAGGGAGGGTGGAGCTGTATGGAGGGTAGGACAGCAGGGAGGGTGGAGCTGTATGGAGGGTAGGACAGCAGGGAGGGTGGAGCTGTATGGAGGGTAGGACAGCAGGGAGGGTGGAGCTGTATGGAGGGTAGGACAGCAGGGAGGGTGGAGCTGTATGGAGGGTAGGACAGCAGGGAGGGTAGAGCTGTATGGAGGGTAGGACAGCAGGGAGGGTGGAGCTGTATGGAGGGTAGGACAGCAGGAAGGGTGGAGCTGTATAGAGGGTAGGACAGCATAAATAGATAGTGGCAATGACGGTAAGGCAATAGGAGAAAGTAGGATAGCAAGGAAATGAGAAAGCAAAGTTAGAGCAAATAAATAACATGATAGAACAACAAAGAGATAGGATAATATGAAGGGCAAAGAAATAGGCCTAATACAAGGATGCAAGTAATTAGGAAGGTTTTAAAAACAATAATTAAATAAAATATTTTATTGTTAATAGTATAAATTTACACTAACCATATAACTAGTTGTACTTAACCAAGACTAGTTAAATATTGTTATTTAAATATTTAAATATTTCTAGCTATACTATTATTTAATGAAACATGTATAATAGCTAGTATATTATTATAAACATTTAATATTATATACTATCTAACCTCCCGGTGTAAAATTCGACGTCGATTCTCTGTCGAATCTAGGGAGAACATCGAATTTTCAGAGAGGGAACATAGTTGGTCGAAACATGGTCGAAAAATGGCCGAACATTCTGTCAACTAATTTTTGCTTAGATATTCGTCATTCTCTAGTATTCTATATACCTAAGTAGTCAGCAAAGAATTTTCTAAAGTCATGGGGTAAAACCGAAAATTTGCAAGTAAATACTAACTGTTTTGAAATTCTAAAGCTCATACAGTTACAACCGCCACATTTTTGCGCAGCAAGCGCAGTAATAAACGAATAGGCCGGTACAGTTCTCTATTGGTCTGTTCTGATCTTTATCGATGCTGACTGCTGCATGCAAAGTACAATCTTGCAGGAAATTCAATGCAACTGCATTACACTATTCTGCTATATATTCTGCTAGAAGTGTGTTAATTAAAGCCAGTAAATATTTCTGGCACAATTAACCTTGTCTTATAACCGCTTTACCTCGCCGTCCAACAAGCTATCCTAGAGTAATTATTAAATAAGGCTGCTCGTTTAAGCACAGACCAAAAAAGTAACCCTAGGACCAGAACCTAGCTTTCAGAATTACTATCCATGAGCATACGTGACGGATTTTCTGGCGCCCCATCCCATAGTCTCTGTGGTGGGCGGCGTGGGCTGCGCCCCCTCATATCAGCGCGAATTCGAATGCTGTGTGTGTGCGTCAGAATGGCAGAATTTAAGTAAACAAAGGAAAATTTTTTGAATGGATCAGAGTTGGATGAATAGAAATGGTAGCCAGGTGGCGGCCGGGCACAGCTATCGCAAACAATATTTATCCCAGACCAAAAAGTATCTATAGTATAGCTGCAGGCGGAGAGACTTTCCATTGTCATTTTGACAGATTCCAAGCCCTGGGTGCGCAGTCCAGTTCAGTTTTTATTCAAGATTTAGTTGTATAGAAGATTTATGGCCGGAAAAATTCACGCCTGGAGCTGTGCGGGCAGTGGGTGGGCTCATCTATCCAAGGTTTTTCTCAGTTAAATAGAAGGGGTGGCCAAAACAAAGTTTAATCAGAATCACACAAAGAGAGAATGAAAACAAAACAGGCAAAAGGCAAGGCAAGGCAAGAAGGCAAAAGCAGTCCCCCCTACGCAAATGCTAGCTTCATGGGAGTCTAAGATTCTTTAGCATTTAAAGTCTGAACGATCGATAAGCTCAAATTTATTCTCCATGAAAATGGTTTACTTGCTCTGTGTGCGGTTTTGTGCTCTACTAATCTAATTTTTTTCGTTTTCACTATTACTTGCTGACTGTTACTCGTAGTCGTATAAGTAATTAAGTAAAACTTTCAAACTTTGCCCTTTAATGTTGGTCGGAGGGTGAGAAATTGAGTATGAGCATTGAGGATTCCATATAAACTGTAGAAATATAAACCAATCTGGGGAGATTCTCTCTCTCTCTCTCTCTCTCTCTCGAAGTCAGAGCCTGGAAGAAAAGCTTTGAATATGGGCGCCCGCAAGCTTTTTCCACGAGGGGCTCCCCTTCATCCAATCAAATGAATTGAATGACTGACATGCAACTGGCGATTTCGAGGGGAGGGGAACAGAGGAACAGGGGGAACAGCTGCTGGAGGGGGAGGGGATAACCCGAGTGGAGTTCTGTGTGTGAGAGCACAAAGCACGGAAGGCTTCCTCACAGCCAACCGGTGCGCAGCATATTCTATTGCGCTCCCCGATCCCAAATAATTTTACCTAAAAGGGTCTTTGAAATATATTTTTGCATCACGAACCCACATTGCTGCCGAGTTGTGCTTCCAATTCCTTTTAGCGAGTTTTGCAAGCTTGTTGTAATCTCTAGAATTAGCTAGCTTAGACATGAACCCCGTAGTTTAAAGCGTCAACTACCGTGTGGTCGATGGCGAGGCCAGACCGTATAAGGCGGTGGTCATACAAGTAGGGAATACAAAGAAGGACTTGAAGCCGGCTAAGCTTTATGCCTGCAGAGAGCTGGCGTGCGCAGGTCTGCTGAAAGAAACGACAGAGTGAAGCAGAGTGAAGGAACTCATATCGCCCAGATGAAGTAAGTGTTTCATGTAATCGGCTTTGTCTTTGTGCAAACTATGTTTCAGACATGCTAAAATTTATCGAAACTATATTTGAAATTTCAGCAAATATCGGCTGACTATCAGACTGATGGATGGCGACATTAATTGTGATGCTGATTGTGTCTTCACAGGATCTTCTCAACGAACGAACTGTTCCCTGAGGTATTCAAACAGCAGAAATGCTGAGTCTACAGCAGCATAAAGCACAGAGATTGCATTCAAACCGAACCTTTTGTCAGCAGTATACGATGCCACTGTTAATCTGCAGGAGTCAGGAGCTCAGCAAGAACTCATCAGTAAGTTTCTAAATCCTGCTCTAGTCGGTCAGCACCACTTTTAGTACAATTTTTAAGGTGGCAAATATATCTTATATAGATTAATATTACGAGTAATTTATCTGATATGTTATAGCTTCGCCCACTTTCGACCATTGTGCGTGCTAAGAAAATCGCTTTAAGTATAATAAAGTGCTGAAATTAACGTATATTGTACAATTTAGTTAAGCAACAGTCAATCAAATTCATTGCGTGCATTCATAAATTCATCCCACAGGCCACAGGAGCGCTGAACGTGCAGGCCAGGATGCTGGCGTCAGTAATTTCCAGAAGCAATGAGTGGTGAGTTGATTTCGCTTGATGCCCTGCAGTTTTTTTTTGCAAAAACTTCTTGATAAGTTTAATGCTCTAAATAGGATCATCGTTGACCACACATACTTCTACTTCCCACAGATACGAGAGCTCTGCATGCTGGAAGGGAAAGACTCCATGTCCAGTTTGACTTCAACCGCACTGGAAATAACGGCAAGATAAGCTTCAGTGGCTTCGAGGCCGTAGTGAAGGTGCGTTGCTGATACGAAATGACAATGAGTATAGATTACTTAGGTCTGAGATCATAACTTTATCTAGGTTAACGACTTAACGACTTAACGACTTAACGAATTGATTAAGTAAGACAATTTTGCTTTCTGGCTAAGTCCTAGTAACATTTAATCATATTAATATGTACATTTATTCATTCGCTCATGCTTAATCATGCCAAGCCATGTACATTTACTCACGCTAAATCATACATTTACTCATTTGTTCACGCCAAATATCCATTGCTCATTTGTATGTTGCTCTATTGCTTGTGCTAATATGTATTTTTACGCACCGGTTCATAATCACTATTTGTGATATTGAACCGGTATATATTTGTGATATATTGCTTCCCTGGTCATTACCTATTTGTCCACATGCTCATGTACATTAATTACTTAGCGTGTACTTCATATTAATGTCTGTATTGTTCACCGTATTTATTCCTAACATGTTCTTTTGCCCATATTCTACTTCTAATATTATGTTAATATTATGTTAAATTTTTTCACTCAAACAATTATTCGAAAAATTTAAATTAGGGAAGCCAGTTGAGGCAGCTTGTTATAAATCATCTATATTACTTATAGCAGTAGCTAATCGCGACTTTTTATCCTGGCCAATCAGCAAATTTCTTCCCCTTTTGTTTAAATTACAGGTTTGTTAAAACGATACTTTGTTAAAAATTCCTTTTTATTTTTGTTTAAATATCTTATGTTCACCCCCCCCCTTTGTCAACGATTATATAAAGAGACAGCTTGGACCGCCAAATATACAACTCGCGCTCACCCTCGTTTCTCAACTAAAAACTCAATAACTCTTAGCAATTGGAGTGTTCAACCTTAAACTTCCGCTAAGACTTGTTTTCGCTATTTTATTTATTGAATAGGGAAACTTGAGGTCGTGGAGACCAAGAAGTAGGGATCTGAATAGGGAAACTTGAGGTCGTGGAGACCAAGAAGTAGGGATCTGAATAGAGAAACTTGAGGTCGTGGAGACCAAGAAGTAGGGATCTGAATAGGAAAACTTGAGGTCGTGGAGACCAAGAATTAGGGATCTGAATAGGGAAACTTGAGGTCGTGGAGACCAAGAATTAGGGATCTGAATAGGGAAACTTGAGGTCGTGGAGACCAAGAATTAGGGATCTGAATAGGGAAACTTGAGGTCGTGGAGACCAAGCATAGAAACCTGAGTAGGGAGATCGAGATCGTATAGATCCTAAGAAAGCCGTGCGGGCTAATAATAGACATTAAGGATTAGGCATTAGGAATAGTTTAGCTACTGCTGGACACCCTTGATCCTCGGAAAACGCTAGACTTTCGGACTAAAACTAGGGGATTAGACAGTGTCTTACCGCTCGGGCACTACACGCTATCACAAGGTTTCCAAGAAATCGTGTGAAATTAGAGAAAGGTCATAGTTTAGGGCAGCCGATACTACTAGAAATAGACAGTTTAGTGATAAGAGCCAGAAAGTCTGTAAAGATTCAGTGGCTTTAAGGTGAAATTGCAGTTAGAACGAGTACGTCTGTGACAATTGGTGACATCTAGAGGTCAGCAGAAGAAGGAGGAAACAAGTCTGTAACAGATATAAAAAAAGAATTTAAAATACAATAACAAATATACTATAGAGTATAGTTAGTACCTAATTCTAGGTATTTATCTGAAAATTAATTGATTGAAAATCAATTTTAATGTAGGCCTTAGCCTTAATGTCTATTAAAATAGAATAATTCCATTTCCACTTTATCTATACAAAAAACCAGCCTAGATGATCTTTAGGCTAGTTTCTTTATCTGATTCAGATTGGATTGGAGGCTAGATCTAAGTTATATACCTTTTATATATAACAGTATTATATTATATTATATACTCAGATAGCATTTCAAAATAGCTAATATATATATATAATATGCTTAGAGTCAGATATTGTCCCATATACTTAATTGATGATTGACAACACTTCTAGCTAGCTGAGTTATGATTATGAATAGCTACAGCTAGTAATGTACATCATCATGCTAAAAGGGAGAAAACGTAAACGTAATACACTGTGTACATGGAGAAAAGTAGCTAGCCAGTAGGAGCTGGTGAAGTACCACCGCCGTTAGATTTTACAATGAAATTAAATATCTTACAAGCAATAAATGAAACTGCAGGCATAAGTCATTTGAAATTGCGCGAAAAGATATAAGCTTTTTGCATTATGATACCGTGCTACCGTATCATATATCATGATATTCCGGCCAAAACTGGCCCTTTTTGACGTGATATATACGGCCAAAAGAGTATATACGGGTGGTCGGGACAACTTCATAAAAATTTCCCTGAAAAATTGAGTAAATAATAAAATATTTCTCAGACTCGCACTTGAGAGTGTTTGTGAATCAAATATGCGTGCTACTATTCTCTTTAATAGTAAGTGAACAGGCATAAATTTGTACAGTAGCCGCATACATCCAAGTAATTTTAAAACGTAAAAAGCCGACTTAGACGTTATTTTTAATATATGCATCCTTACTGCAATTCTAAAATTAACAAAGGGAATGTGACTTATGCTCGTATATGGAATTTAAGTTGCATTTCTTACATTCCACAGCTGGACAGCATGCGGAGGTCGGTGCGAGTGGCGCGCTTCGAGACACTCGAGACAGACCGAAAGTAGGTGACACTTCTCGCACCGATACAATCCATCTGCAGAGCCACATACGACACTTTTTTTCAGAGAATAGTGTTTTGCCACACCATCAGCAAGAGTTCCTGTGGAAAGTAGCTCATCCCAGCGGTCGCTTTCGGCCTCACAAAACTCTTTGAAACGACTCCGCTCAGCTTGATTATTATCATCTTCGTCGTCTTCAACATCGTCCAAGGGCTCAACGGCACCCTCGTGCTCCAAATCGGATTCGGGGTCTGGACAGCGTGACGAACTACTGCAAATGAAAAGAAAATAGAAAAAATATTTTTTCTCTTAACTGAAAAAGTAATCCAAACAAAAAGCAGCTTGCAAACATTAATAACTTACGCGGAACTCTGCTTTGAGGTAGCAATGATACGAATAACTTTCGCTCGACTTCGAGCAGAACCACGATACAACTTGGCGGAAGTCTTTGCCACATTAATTTTTCGTCGTCCCATGACCCTGAATTTAAGAACGCGTTATCTTATATTTAAAGCTGAGCTGTTTAACGAGTAGCTTCTAGAAAGCTGGAAACTCAAATATACTGTAAGCAGACGCATAACAAGGAGCAGAGAAGCCGGGTAGAGCCCGGATAGAGCAGATGGCAGAAGAGCAGACAGTAGGGGAAGAGAACCAGGGATGGAATAGGCAGCAGGAAGCAGGACCAGAGCAGAGGGCAGAGCAGGAGGGCAGAGCAGGGGGAAGAGCAGCAAGCAGAAGAGCAGGGGCAGAGCAGGAGGGCAGAGCAGGAAGGCAAAGTAGGGGGCAGAGTGGGGGGCAGAGCAGGAAGACAAAGTAGGGGGCAGAGTGGGGGGCAGAGCAGGAGGGCAGAGCAGGAGGGAAGAGCAGGGACGCAGAGCGGAAGACAAAGTAGGGGGCAGAGTGGGGGGCAGAGTGGGGGGCAGAGTGGGGGGCAGAGCAGGAAGGCAAAGTAGGGGGCAGAGTGGGGGGAAGAGCAGGAGGGAAGAGCAGGGACTCGGAGCAGGAAGACAAAGTAGGGGGCAGAGTGAGGGGCAGAGCAGGAGGGAAGAGCAGGGACGCAGAGCAGGAAGGCAAAGTAGGGGGCACAGCAGGAAGGCAAATTAGGGGGCAGAGCAGCGAGCAGAGCAGCGAGCAGAAGAGCAGGGACAAAGCAGGGAGCAGAGTGGTGGGCAGACCAGGAGGCCAGAGCAAGGAGGCAGAGTAAGAGTGAAGAGCAGAAGCTGGAAGAGCACGAGGGAAGAACAGGGGCAGAGTGGGGGGGGCAGAGCAGGAGGGAAAAGCAGCAAGCAGAAGAGCAGGGGCAGAACAGGAAGGCAAAGCAGGGGGCAGAGCAGGAGGGCAGAGCAGGGAGCAGAGCAAAAGGTCAGAGCAGCAAGGAAGAGCAGGAGGGAAGAGCAGCGAGCAAAAGAGTAGGGGACAAAGTGGGGGGGAGGGGGCAAAGCAGCAAGCAGAGCAATAAGCAGAGCAGGGAGGCAGAACAGGAGGGCAGAGCAGGGAGGCAGACTGGCAGAGCAGGGGCAAGGCAGGGCAGAACAGCAAGCAGAGCAGGAGGGCATGGGCATAGCAGGGAGGCAGAGCAAAGGGTAGAGCAAGGAACAGAGTAGGACACAAGAGGGTAGGGCCAAAGGGCAGAATAAGGAACAGAGCAAATGGTAGAGTAGGGAGATAGAGCTGGATGCAAATAGGGGTCAAAATAAAGATACAAACAGATGGGGCAAAGTAAGGAATAGAACAATATGGCAAAATAACATATAAAGTAGACAGCTATAGGGTAGAATAAAAGGAAAAAGGATAAAGCAAAAACAAACAGGAAAAAGTATAAGTATAAAGAAGTACCAAATAAATAGCAAAAGGTTTAAATCGATCAAACAATTATTGACTTTTATTCTTATTAATAAGGCCCCTAAACATTTTAACAACTTAATATATAATATAGTATATATTAAGTATATATTAGTATATAGTATATATTAGTATATAATAGTAATAGTAATAGTATATTAGTATATTAGTATATATATGAAGCAATTCATTAGCCTATTATATCAAAGAAATTTTAGACTTGCTAGGCCTATATTATCCTTTTATATTAAATAATATAGCTTATTCTTTATTATCATTTCATGACTTAGTTCTTAAATTAAAGCCTAGTTTCCTAGGCCTACCATAAAAATACATAGAATAGGCTTTATGTCTTTCCGAGTCAACTAACAGGCAAAATTCCCTTTGGCTTTATTATCTTTAGATATTTATTTTAAAACTTTAAGTTCTGCTTTTGCTCAGTTTAGGCCTAATCTAGCATATTAAAATGCTATTTTTAATATTTGAGAAGCCATATAACCACCAAATAATCATTAAAAAACTTAATAAAATCAATATTGTATTGACTTGATAAATACGAATAATATGATCAATATAAGTTTAGATAAGGTTATAAATATAGGATACTACCGTGTATTAATATTACAGTGGATCATGGATGATTGATAGGCATTATAATTTATTTTACTAATTAGGACTAATGCCTTAATGGTTGAAATGGGTGTACAAACTGAAAAAAGGTCTAGCATTTAGACTAAAAAGAACTAGGCTACATTGGGTAAAGCAAAGCTACTAACTACATAACCATGATAAACTGTGTGATGCAATGCATTTTCATGCCTATTTTTTCATACCTATTTCAGCCTATACAATAATCAAAATCAATAAATTTAGATTCATCTGCGCCCTATATACCGTAGATGATATACAGTTAAGCAACCCTAACCCTATCCAATGTTCATTTTGCTAAAAAGAAGCATACAAGCATAATTTACATGGCCACGTGCTACAGCCCAGGATACAGCAAAGCTTCCTATGCTACATGTATATAATGCTTAGAGAAAACAAAATATACTTCATTTAGACTTTTAAAACGACGCCATAAACAATCCCAAATAGACTACATTGTTGCAGCATTTTGGCTAAGAATATCATGATATAATATCACCGTATCATGATATCTGAGCCTTTTTGCTGCACTTATTCGTGATATTTTCCAGCAAAACTGTATATACGGGTGGTGTGAAATGTTTTTTATACCTTTTTAGACATGAATAAAATGCTTAGTATGATGCAATGCTTGTCAGAATCAGAATTTAGTCAGTCAGTTTTTTTTCTATAATTCTTACAATGCATTTCTCGTGGAAAGGGCTACTTGACCTTTGCAGAAAAGTTTTTCTTTTTACCTTATTATCTTTTTAGCATTGACCAATTTCTTAGCCACGATACATGTACCCTCACGGAAAAATTTCTGATCTAATAGTGCAAGTTTGAAGAAAATCGGTTCACACAATGTCAAGTAAGCCAAAATTCGCATAGATAGATACATAGGTTGGTAGATAGTTCTATTTTTAGTATAACTGATGATGAATGATGATGATTAGTCATTTGGTTTGTATTTTCTGCTTTCAGATGTCGAATTTTTATTTTTATTTCGGCCGCGATGGCGGCCCTGCCGGTGGCGGCGGTGGCGGCCGCGGCGACAATTCCGGTGGCGGCCGTGATGGTGGCGGCCGCGGCCATGTCGGCGGTGGCGGCCATGGCGGCAGTGGCGGCGGTGGCGGCCATGGCGGCAGTGGCGGCGGTGGCGGCCATGGCGGCGGTGGCGGCGGTGGCGGCCATGGCGGCGGTGGCGGCCATCCGGTTGGCGGCGGTGGCGGCCGCGGCGTTGGCGGCCATGGCGGCAGTGGTGGCGTTGGCGGCCATTTCGGCAGTGGCAGCCGCGGCGGTGGCGGCGGCCGCGGCGGTGCCGGCGGTGCCGGCAGGCGAAGTTATCGTAAGTAAAATATACACTAAATTTTCAATTTTAGCAGTCTAAAACATAAATTTGTTGTTAAAATTATTACATATTTCTACATTATCTTAGTTAATGTAAGCAACCTTTATTCAAAATTTTAAATTTGTAGGATGCTATCGATGTAAAGTTCTCGGGCACGTTGCCCGAGAATGTAAATTAATGCGGCGCAACGTAAGTTCATGTGCAAATGTATTTATTACTCTCATTAATTACTAAATCCTTTAAAGACGTTATAGCTGCAAAAGCTTGCGTTTTAATTTTAAGCACATAAAATTTAATTTAGGCCCCTGCTACAGCTGCTCCTGCTGCAGCTGCTACTGCTGCAGCTGATACTGCAGGTGCAGCGGTTGCACGTTCGGCCACTGCCCGTGCGGCAGCAGCACGTGCGGCAGCTGCACGTGCGGCAGCTGCACGTGCGGCAACTGTTCCAGCTGCGTCTGCTGCCGTCTCGACATCTGCTCCTGCTGCTTCTGCTGAATCTAGGACTGGGGCTGGGTCTGGGGCTAGGGCTGGGGGTAGGTGCGTTGTGCAATAGGCAGTGTTGGGCACTATATTGAAAATATTGAAGTCCGTTATGACGCCAATTATTATCAATGCAAATTAGTTATTTGTTTATAAACACTTAACGGCAGGTCAGTAGTGTTAATGAAAAGTCTTTACCCTTATTAAGGTGTATCAACGGATCACTGCTTATTATAAGACTACAGTGCATAACACTGCCAATATGCACGGGACAATAGGGTAATTTTGTCATTTTGACATTTTGTAATTTTGCAATTTCCTAACTATATTGAATGGTGCTTCGGCATGCTTGCCATATAGCTCATTAGGCTGCAATCTTCCCAGTTATTCACGTAAAAAATAGAGGATTTTGCAAGTTTTGTATTGCTAATATTATTAATTGTTATAGCTGGAAATAGTATGAAATTTTGCATACTAGAGATGCATGCAAAATAGAGATGAGAGCGCAGAGAGGAGAGTTGAGAGATGGGAGATGATTGATAAGAAAGTAAGAGTAGAGATGAGAGGAGATGAGAGCAGAGAGAAGAGATTAGATAAAGGAGCAAATAGGAGAGAGGAAACAGGAGAGTCTCAGTCTGGACCATGGTAGTAAATTTTTGTAAACAGGGAAAACATGCTATGATATTTCACAGGTTTTATGGAGGATTTTAAAGATTTTTTGACGTATACCCAAACAAGTAAAAAGCATATTTTTATAGACTTCAGTATCATAGTCTTAATTGACTGAAATTCAATAGAGATAATATTTTTTTTAAATTGATGGATTGTAGCTTGAAGGAGATGATACACGCTGGATTGCAGTTTAACGGAGAGGATTTTGATGATATCTGTTTCATAGAGAGGATGAAATGGCTAAATGAAAGGGAATAGAGAAAAGAGAAAAGGAAAGAGTAGATAAAATATTAGATTAAAGAGAACATGAAAAGAGAGAATTAAAAGGGACAGATTAGAGAAAAGAAAAAAAAGAGAATAAAGGCGAGAGAAGAGATAAGGGAATTGAGAGGAGAGAGGAGAGGGGGTAAGAGATGTGAAAGAGGAGACAGGAGGGAGTAGAGCCGAAAGACGAGAGAGAAGAGATAAATGAGTAGAGATGAGGGGAGGGAGAGGAGAGAGAAGCGAGAGGATAAGGGAGAGAGGAGAGGGTAGAAAGTAGAGATGAGAGAGCAGAGAGGAGATAAAGGAGAGGGGAGAGAAGAGATAAATGAGAAGAGAGGAAAAAGTAGTGAGGAGAAAGAAGAGAGTAGATATGAGAGCGCAGAAAGGAGAGATAAGAGAGTAGATATGAGAGCGCAGAAAGGAGAGATAAGAGAGTAGATATGAGAGCGCAGAAAGGAGAGATAAGAGAGTAGAGATGAGATATTAGAGATGAGATGAGAATTGATAGATAAACGAGCAGATGAGAGCAGAGAGGATATAGGAGAGATTAGAGATGAGAGAGCAAAGAGGAGAGAGGGACAGACGAGAGTCTCAGTCTGGACAATGGCAGGCAGTCAATTTTTGCAAACATGTTAAACAACATGGTTTTTGGGAGGTTAATAGAGGATTTGGAGAGGATTTGGACGATGGGATGTATACTGGTGACTTTCTGCGTCTAATTATTATTAATCTAAGTATAGTGTAAATTTAATTTCAGCTGTTTTAAAATGAAAATAAAGAAAATAAAATATTAATTTCAATATATTGAAAATAAAGACAATATTCAAATTTTTTCAGTTGCTTCCCGAAGGTACAGCGCCATGATAGAAGCAAATGCATGTATGCACGAGCTTACAGAAGCTGACTGCTCAGCACAGTAACTAATATATTACGCATTGTTAAATTATTGGGTTATAAGCCAATATAAACCATCGTCCCACCTTTGAAGACGACAGCGTCTTCATTCACTAGTAAGTGTGGTTATACTTGTGCACTGTTTTATCGTATGGTTAACAGTAGAACTACCAAGAGGGGGGGGGGAAAATTTCCCCCCCCCCTGACAATTTTTTTTGCTGCGCCGGAACGGAGCAACGCAGGCACACGAAATTCAAGAACACGGGCTAACTTTTTGTTGCGCACCTTCTCAAACAAGAATCAAGTCGCCAACCCTCCGGACCGTCGAGATATTCGACGATTCTGCCAGAAGGTCGGATTTTTCCCATAAGCGCTAGTGTATTCAGTACACCCCTGTGCGCCAATTAGCACTGCGCCTCAGTGCAGCCTTGCCAAGTCTCCAAATTTCATCAGCACGTCGACCAAATGTGTCTGCATCAGCTCTGACTTCGTTGGTTACTGGCCTTCACCGAGACGGAGCTTCTAGACCTTCAACAGGTGGCACCAGGTGACTATGAACACCTTGATGCGAATTTCTCGAGTTTCACCGATCAAGCCTCGACAGTAGGCAAGCCTCAACTGCCGGACACCCTCAGCTAGTCTCCTGAGCATTCCGTCATCATCCCGACACCGTCGGCTCCTTCAACAGGTGGCATCAGGTGACTATGGACGTCCTTTTGCAACTATGTCAGGTCTTTCTTATCAAGCTTCAATAATGGGCAAACCTCAACCGACGGACATTGTCAGCTAGTCTCTCGAGCATTCCGTCATCATCCCGACGCCGTCGGCTCCTTCAACAGATTACACCAGGTGACTATGGACAGCCTGATGCGAATTCCTCTAGTTTCGCCGATCAAGCCTCGACAGTAGGCAAGCCTCAACTGCTGGACACCTTCAGCTAGTCTCCTAAGCATTCCGTCATCATCCCGACGCCGTCGGCTCCTTCAACAGATGACACCAGGGGAGTAAGGACACCCTGATGCGAATTTCTCTAGTTTCGCCGATCAAGCCTCGACAGTAGGCAAGCCTCAACTGCTGGACACCTTCAGCTAGTCTCCTAAGCATTCCGTCATCATCCCGACACCGTCGGCACCTTCAACAGGTGGCATCAGGTGACTATGGACGTCCTTTTGCAACTATGTCAGGTCTTTCTTATCAAGCTTCAATAATGGGCAAACCTCAACCGACGGACATTGTCAGCTAGTCTCTCGAGCATTCCGTCATCATCCCGACGCCGTCGGCTCCTTCAACAGATTACACCAGGTGACTATGGACCTTCTGGCAGAATCGTCGAATATCTCGACGGTCCGGAGGGTTGGCGACTTGATTCTTGTTTGAGAAGGTGCGCAACAAAAAGTTAGCCCGTGTTCTTGAATTTCGTGTGCCTGCGTTGCTCCGTTCCGGCGCAGCAAAAAAAATTGTCAGGGGGGGGGAAATTTTCCCCCCCCCTCTTGGTAGTTCGACGGGCGGAAAAATGGCTTGGTATTCCTACTGTTAAAATGAGTTAGCTGCAATTCTGGGTTCCTTTTACATTTCAGAGGATGGACTTCAGGCTAGAAGGCGAATAAAACGGGCGGAAGCTGGTATGACAGCACAACCGACCCAGAAGAAAGCCGACCAAGACCATCTTTAAATGTCTACCGGGACAGAGATGCTGCTGCAAAAACACAATGATAGCGGTGATTCCGATTCTTCCGAATCTGAAAATTGTGAAAGCTCTCAGGCCAAGCTGAAAACGACTAAACGGAAAGACAAGCGCGGTAGAAAAAGAGCAAGGCCAGAGACCTCTTCATCTAGCAGTGATTCTGCTGATGACTGCCCTGATGTTCCTGAATTCACTGTGAGCCACGCAGCTGATTTCGACTCGGAGCCTGACCGCTTTTCTTCGCCTTTGCCAGAAGTTCGTCAACCACAGTCTGCTAATCAGGCCGCGTCGTCCCAGTCACTCTCTGAAGTTCCTAGTAAGTCAGGTTTTTAGTGTTTTAGACCTGGGGTTAGCAACGTTTCTTCTAGCATGGTACAGATTGGTAAACTATTAGTTTGTTGCAACTGGATCAGTATCAGACGTGAGCGATATATTTACACTTGTAGATATATACAAACACGTCCAGGAAAGGAAGTATAGTAAAAATTTCTCTAAACTGTTCTACGGTCTTTGGTAGCTCGCTGTGGTACTGAAAGGGGTGGCTTGGCCATCTTCTCAACTCCCGATTTAGACCAAGTGCATCTGAGTCCCGCAAATACGAATTACATAAGGTACCTTTCTGCAAATTTACCACCTCCAGGTCGCCAGCCCAACCTGTCTTCGAGACGCAGCCCCTCGTCTTTCTCTGCGACTGTGAGTGTCAATCAGGCGACACCCCATCGATTACAGCTTGCTACTCAAGGCGCTTCAGCCCAGTAAGCCTCTCGATTTTCTAGTAAGTCTAATTGCTGTGCAAATGAGATCCTTGTGAATTAAGCTTGAACTACGAATAGGAAATAGGAATCCATAAGCTCCATAGGATCCATAAGGGATCCTTACGGGGATAAAAAATCTTGTATTTAAATACAACACGATGATTCCACTAAGGCAGTCTGTAGATCTGTAGATTATCATATAGAAGTGCATGCAAACATTTATCATATGTGTCCTTTAAAATACCCAGGTTAATAATCACTAAACTATCTGATCCTATAAATTTAGGCTTCGAACTTCGCGTTCTGCGCGAGTTATCGACCATTCGCGAGATCGCCGAATGCAACTCTAGGCAGATTTCAATTCTGCTTTCGCAACATAGCGCTTCTAAATTCGCTATCAAGCCTCCGGTCTCGCTGACTTTATCGAGCGACGATGATCTTGAGCAATTTGATACCTGGCTCAAAGAGAGTTCCAATATCGAAAGCTTCGTAAGTTACCATTTATTCGATAAACTTTAAGATAATCAACTAGGTAATAGTTGATTATGATTCCCAGATTATGATTCCTTATTACCAGTGGGTTATTATGTAATGATAATTTCCCTATTTTAGAGCTATTTCGTGGATCATAATATTGCCATGAATGCTCTGTATAGCATTGTTTATCATATCCTTGTTAAAAAATTGACTTCCTCGTTTGAATCACAGGGTCGGCAGTTGAAAAATCTTGGTGGAAGAGACCTTCGGGACACGATCAGACGAATCATGAGACAATTGATGGCTCCGGCAATAATAGCGAAGTTCAGCTTCACCGGCAGCAGTGGTTTTAAGCGAAATTTCAACGGAACTTCAGTGCACGATTTAGTTCTCAACTCTAGCGAGGCACGGCTGCAGAGATCAATGGTGCTATATCCTATGTTTTGATGCACGCCACAGATGTTACTAGGGAGCACAAAAAGCGCGTAAATGCTGTTGATTCTGGGAACAATCCCAATTAAAATTTTGACATTTGTTAACATTACTTTTCAGACAGTGTCTCCAACAGTTAGCAATTAAAATATATAAGTTACTTGGACAACGTTTGTTTAAAGCGATATCAGAAAGCAACGAAATGCGCAATAATGCAAATTCGATTCATTTTTTATTGTTGTTTTTCAAATAATATTACTGAAAGTAGTAACAGTCGACTTCATCGCCTCGCAATCGCCTACATCTCGCCCGGCGATATCGCGGGGCGATATCGAGGCGAGTAGATAAAGATGACCACTTTTGATGCATAGGCGATAAGTTAGGCGATGACGCCCAGATATCACGGCTAATCAGAAAGCGATATCAGGGCGGTGTAGGGGCGATAATTTTGGTTATGTGGGTTGAAACCCCCTAAACCCTAACCCTAAACTCAAACCTGACCTAAACCTAACCCTAACACTAACTCTAAAGCCTTTACATCGCAGCAATTCCCCCCCTTAAGCCTTGACATTTTAGTGATTCCTACCCAAGAATCACAGCACTATAGTGTTTCCATCCAAGCCTTGACATCGTAGCGACCCAACAAAGACCCAACATTCTTTGTTGGCGACCCAACAAAGAATGTAATAAAAAATGTGAGTAAACTACATGTAGCTTCTGACTTTTGGCTTGACATCTCAGAGAAATCTCCCGGTAATCCTTTACATCTCAGTTATTCTCCGTGAGCCTTAATATCATAGTAATTCTCCTCAAGAGTAACAGAACAGTTTTACGTGATGCTTCTTTTAATTTTGACATGACGCTTCTTTTATTATTCCTTCATTTATTATTATTTTTTACATGACACTTCTATGATTTTTTACATGATGCTTCTATAATTTTCACATGATGCTTCTATAATTTTCACATGATGCTTCTATAATTTTTTACATTAAGCTTCTAAAATTCATTAAATGACGCTTCTATGATTTTTTACAAGACGCTTCTATGATTTTTCATGAAGCTTTTATAATTGTTTACATGACACTTCTATGATTTTTTACATAACGCTTCTATAACTTTTTACACGACGCTTATTTAATTTTTACATGACGCTTCTATGATTTTTAAATGACGCTTCTTTTTAAAAAGTTTCTTTAACAAAAACTCTACTCTCTTAAAATTCGAACCATCGTCGCTGCATTTGGCAGTTCAGTCTGTTCACCTCTAGGCTAGCTCTCATCGTTTTGATAACATGAATTTTAGCACATATATATATATATAAATTCAACACTTTCAAAACTCCACGCATAGAGTAAATCACACGAAGCAGTTACGACATAATCTATTTCTCAGTCGGTCAGTGTCAGTTAACAAAATTATTACGCAATCTAAATTAAGTCTGGTGCTACGCTTCCACATAGCATTTTGAATACTGCCGCAATGCTTGACCTTTGCAAAAAAGCATGTTTTTCGAATATTTATTGCCTTTAGCATTGACCAATTTCTTAGCCAAGACACGTACCGTCACAGGAAAATTTCCAGGTCACAGGAGAATAAGGTTCTTCCTGGTTTTCTGGATCTTAGGGTGCAGAGTGCAGACGCAAGTTGTAAAAAAAACCCGCATTGGCATGCAACACAAATGCGATACAATCAAAAGTATATTTAGATCATAGTAGCGTTTTACACGGTAGTACATGGGTAGGGAAAAATTAATTTGGCAACCCTAATCAACCATTAATAGAAAATACTGCCTATAAATAGAAAATCTGCGGGTTTCCCTTCTAGAATTCGAATTCTAGAATACTCTAGAAAAAAGAGATTTCCGAGTACTACCGTATACCACCAAAGGTATATAAACAGCCGATTCACACCGCACCTCGCCCCGCCTCGCTTCGCCCCGCATCTGCATCGCTCTAAGCCAACCATGGCTTCTAAGGCTAAACAGCCAACTAAGATACTAAATGCTATTAAGAGCATAAACTCTTAAGACGCTGTAAGCACGGCGGTTGCGATTGCCGCTATTGGCGAAGAGGAGCAGACCTCACTGTTCGAAATAATGCGTAAAGTCGATCAAGCGTCCGCCAAGAAAGAGCGAACTGAAGACGCCAAGCGCCTCTGAAAACGACAAGGAGCGCCGGGAAGCGCTTCATGGCCCGGTTGAAGGAAAGCCTCAACAACATCAGGAATGAGGAAATTGTCGTCAGGACAAGGTAAATTTTTTTGCGTTTTGTTCTATTGGCTCACTACTAAAGACTATTGACAAAATTTTCACCTTATAATTAATTTGTCGCTTTGTGAAAACGCGAGTAGAAATAGACTAAAGATATTTGCTAGTAAACCAACTTTATCTTATTCACATTATAATTCCGTAATAGTTCTTTTTAGATTTTTCGACGCAAAGAAGTTGAGCATGGCTTATGTGCAAGGCGACGAGAAGAGAATGCGACGTCAATTTAATGAGCTTAAAGTTTTCGTGAAGGATTTGGAGGTGCTTGGCTGTCTGGCCAGAAGAAAGCAGGCGAAGTCCTAGCGACTCTCAAGAAAAAACTCGGAGTTACTACTTGAGAAGCTTCTACTAAAAGTAGTTTTTATTGTAAATCGTGGAAAAAAAACCTGGACCTTAACGGCATCGGCGGACTAAGCTAAGCTGATATTGACACTTATAATATTCCATGATTTACATTAAAAACTACTATGAGTAAGCTTTACGGAAAAATCTTAGAAAACAAATCCTGGAAAAAATCCTGGATATTCAGGAAAGCAAATGGTTGAGAAGTTTCTACTACAAGTAGTTTTTAATGTAAATCGTGGAAAAAAACTAGATCTAGATGTTGTATTAAGCAAGATAAACTTACTAATAATAATATACTTCACACTGTAGAGAACAGTAAGTTATAACAAAACGCACTACTTAAAGTAATATTCTAACTAAATCAATTTAAACTCGCAATCTATTTTAGAATGAGTCATGATGAGTCATATCTATTTTTAGAAATTCTATTTTAGAATGAGTCACATGCAAACAGAAGTGACTCAGAGCCCTACGTAGGACCGACGTTTATTTGATCAAAAAACCGGTTCTCGTGAGTTTTATTTGCTTAATTCCATATCTGGTAATGCTCAAACATGCATGACCGCTTAATCAAACATTTTTGACCTAAGTAAATACCCAATCCCAAACCGGTTTTTCTCCAAAATTTTGCTATAAATATAAGTGAAAATTCAAGTAAAAAATTCAGACTCGGAGCGGTCTCTAAGAAGACACTGAAGAAATAAGAAGACCAATCTCTGAGGGACCATACCTGTCCAATTGATAAAAGTCAAGGACTCCCGGAGGTACTGAGTCACCTAAGCCAAACCAAGAAGCCTACAAGCCACTAGTAAATGGTAGTAAATGGAACCTATCAGAGAGAAGATGTCATAGAACGACATAAGCGAGACCTACCTAAGCCTTCTCTAGTATCAGCACGACTTCTGGCAGCAAAACTAGCCGCCATGGAACATAAGCTACACAAGCAACTGAACTATCTGCATCGATCCATGGTCAAACTAACGTGCCGAATGCACGAAACCAGCCTAAATTACGCAAGACAGAACTATTATGCCAATCCCACGACGACCTTTAGGAAAATCACAGGTATTGAAGATGTCTTGGCAATTCCAGTTTACGGATATTTGCTAATCTATAAATGTACACCGATCAACCACTTTAACATCTTGCCATCAAATACTACAACAACCTGCTACGACAAACCTCGAATCGAGGCCTTTTACAAGGGAAGGCGCATCCGAGGATTTTTGGACACTGTCCACAATATTATTGTTGGAACCGCCATTCCAAGACCATGTACAAACTCAGCCAACTATTTCAACTTAAACGATCTACTACACCAAATTTCGTCGGCAGGCGATATTAAAAACATTTCAAACTCGCAAGTTATTGTTGACGAGACATACGAAATGACGGACCTCCAAGTAAAATTCAATAAAACAACATACAAACCCTTTGGAGATATTAAACTAGACGAAATCACCCCAGGATGGACTATCAACGATTTCCTGCAGGTTTTTATTTCACAACGGCAAGTACTGACAAAACTGTTCACGGAACGACAGCAACGAGATGCAGATCGACCTACATCTCCAATAGGAATGACTATGCACAATGCCATTCAATCGTTTTGGTCAAATAGCTTTCTGGACCTAATACAAGGACGAGGAAGTCTATACCAAGGTTTTCTTTTCTCCAGCGCTTGCATTGTATGGATCTACTTAGCGCTACTCATTCTTGTCACAGTAGTCCGATGCGCAGCAAGAAATTGTCCACAAACTCGAGGCATCTTTCAAATAATCAAACAAACAGACACTACCACTACAGGAGAAGAACCAACCGAAGAGACACCTATGCAAGTTCAAGAAATTCGACCAGAACCTACAGCACCAGAAACCTCAAACATTTATCCAAAAATCGATTTCAAGCCAGCAATTCCTCCGCCAATGTCACCTCCACTACCAACCGACCCAAAATGGCCAGCCAACTACGTCTGTACTCTCCAAGCCAATATGGGAAGAGCAATGGCTCAAGTACTTGTCAACAACAGGCCCAGCAAAGCACTGCTTGATTCTGGAAGCTCCATCACTGTCATTACTAAGAGACTATATGACAAACTACAACTTCGAATGCGACCATCATCCATCGCTGTTGCTGGAGCAGGTGGACATGCGCTTAATATCCTTGGACAAGTTGGGATTATGCTCAAACTGGCAAATAAACAACTCCCTGTTCAAGCATTTGTTATCGACCACCTTCCAAGTCAAGATGTTATCATTGGAATTGACACATTCCAAAAACTGAATCTACCCTTGACATTTGATTTTAACAAACAGAAATTCAAACTAGACAACGTAGAACACCCATTGGTCAGCCAAGTTCATTTACAACCTAAAGTTCATCTCCGACAAGATGTATTCATACAGCCTGAAAGCACTTGTTGGGTTAAGGCTTATCTAGTAAATAACGAAGACGTCGAAGAAGCTATGATTTTCGAACCAAGAAAGAAACTACTAACAACAAAGGAAGTTCTAATTCCAACGGCATTGGTCCTGATCACATCAGAAAAAGTTATTCCGGTACAGATTGTCAACCCTCACCAACATCCCGTTAAGATCTACGCAGGAACATGCATGGGACACCTCAACACACAAGCCTCCGTCATGCTGATTCAACATACAAAACCAACAAGGATGTCAAAGCAACAATTCTTACAACAAATTGATCTCTCGCAAAGTCCCATTACGGAAGGACAAAAAACACAGGTCAGAGATCTACTTTGGAAGTACAATGACGTCTTTTGTCATCATGATTACGACATTGGTCGCTCTCGCGACATCAAGCAGAAAATCGAACTGCTACCCCACCAGGAACCCATCCAATGCAAACCATACCCGGTAGCAAAACATCTGCAACAACATTTTGATGAAATCATCGAAAAAATGCTCAAGGCCGGAATCATCAAACGAACAGTCTCAGCATATTCATCACCGTGTCTACTAGTTGAAAAAAAAGAAACAAATGAAAGACGACTTGTCTGTGACTTTCGAGTCCTAAATAAATACATCCCCACAGATCAACAAAGTCTACCAAAGATTTCGGAACTATTGGCACGACTGAATACAGCTACTCTCTTCACCGTATTTGATCTACGACATGGCTTTTGGCAAATTGAACTTGAAGAAGAATCGAAACAATATACAGCATTCAAGACCTACAAGGGAGAAGTCTTTGCGTACCAGAGAAGCCCAATGGGAATTTCCAACTCCCCAGCGACCATGAGCCGCTTAACAGCCTACATGCTAGCGGGATGTACGAATCTATTGCATTATGTGGACGATATTCTCGCCTTCGGCGATAATTTCGAACAACTACTGAGTGTCATGGAACAAGCTCTCTTTCTACTTCAGAAACAAGGACTAAAACTACAACCTACAAAATGTAAATTCTGCAGAGAATCAGTCCGATATCTGGGACATCATGTTTCAGCAAGAGGAATTTCACCCGACCCTAATAATGTCGAAAAGGTCAAGAAGTTCCCCAAGCCTACAAAACTTACAAAACTACAATCATTCCTTGGATTAGCACAGTACTTCCGAAAATTCCTACCTAACTTCGCGCAAACTGCAAAGCCATTATATGAGTTGTTGAAGTTACCGAAATGGAAGGAAGAAAATTGGAAAACGGAACAGCAAAACAGTTTTGATAAAATTAAACAGCAACTAACCAGCGACGCTCTGCTCAAACACCCAGACTTCCAAAAGCCGTTTATTATCGAAACTGATGCATCAGGAAGTGGTTTAGGAGCTGTACTACTACAAGAAACATATCAAAAAAAGGAAAAACCAATTGCCTTTATCAGCCGAGCCCTGCGTCCAAATGAAACAAAATGGTCTGCCACCGAACGTGAATTACTAGCGATTTTATTCGCTCTTCGACAGTTTCATTACTACATCTACGGATCACCGCTACCAACCATCATCCGCACAGACCACGCACCGCTGACTCATGTTGTCAAAACAAAAGGACAAACGAATAACAGACTTATCCGGATGGTCCTCAAAATTCAGGACTATAACTTTCATCTCATCTATAAACCAGGACCTACAAACAAGGCCGCGGATGCGCTATCAAGAGCATATGAAGTCAATGCTGTCCACCCCATTCCAACCATGATGGATCTATTGAAAGCGCAGCAAGAAGATAATTTCTACAAAGCTGTATACGAAGACACAGAAGAAATGCAAAAACCGCTCACCAAGATCGAAAAGAAATTTTTACGGAAACAAGGCAATAATCTCATCTTCAGAGAACTAGCACTTTACTGGCTGCACAATAATACCCCAAGATTGTACCTACCATACAACTATCGCGCTGCAATCCTACATGAACTACACGACACACTCCTAGCCGGACATTTATCTGCCAAGAAAACAATCCACAGAATAGCCCAGTTCTATTTCTGGCCAACAATGAATGCAGACATCCGCAATTACTGCCTACAATGCCACTCATGTGCTTCAACAAAGACTGGAAGAAGACAAAAACCAGAACTTCAATCCGTACCAAAGACAACCACATGGGACATTGTATCACTTGATATTACTGGACCACTACCGCCAGCTCGACAACATGCTATCGATTACACTTACATTCTTACCGCATTAGACGTGTTCTCTAAATTTGCTGTTGCCATTCCACTGCCTGACATTACAGCCACTACAGTTGCAATGGCCTTCTACAATGAAATTATCTGCAAATACGGAACTCCAAAGACACTAACCTCCGACAATGGTACACAATTTACGTCGCAACTATTCCAACAGGCTGCTAAACTACTAAATATCCAACAAATTTTCACCTCCACCTACAATCCAAAAGCTAACCTAGTAGAACGATTCCATAGAAATCTACACGAAATGTTGACACACTTCGTCTATAAGCAACCTGAAGATTGGATCATATACCTGCAGTCAGTGACAATGGCCTACAACAGTGCAGTACACCGTTCAACAGAGAACACACCGTTTTTCCTTATGTTCTCTCGAGACTTTCAGCCACCAAGCCTACTAGTCCAAAAACTGTTACCTTCTCAGTACGTGGAAACGCCAACAACACTACAAAAGTTTACTTCGCAGCTACACCTGGCATGGCAAATCGCGAAACACAATTTAGAAAATCAACAGGCAGTAGTCACCACCAGCAATCATACATCTACTCTACAAGTCAGAGACATCGTTTACCTACATTACCCTGCGCAACATACGCATAAACACGCACTTAAATACAAAGGACCATTCCGAGTAACGGCATTGGTATCGGCAACAACGGCACGCCTCGCTAATATCCAGGATCCACATCAACCTCAGTTCTATGTTCACATTCAACGTCTAAAACGTATCACTAACGACACTACATTCCTCCCAGACCTACAAAATCCAGACCACACAAAACAACAAATAAACAAATTGCCACTGCACACGCCGAAACATAAACAACAAACGCACCACCTGTCGGTCATACGTACAACCTAAGACCTCGTTAAATTATTCTATTCATGTCCCCGTGTAGTGACCGGGATAAATAATAGCACTACAGCTTCCTCAAGCTTGTCGTAAGAGGCGACTAAATCCTTGTTTTCCTACAAACACTCACACAACTTCGACAAACACGACAATGGATTGTCCTATCTGTCTCGGAGAATTTTCATGTAAACTACCTTGTATATGTGTCAATAGACACCAGGTGTGTGGTTCTTGCTTAAGCCTTGCACATTACAAAAAACCTTTAAAAAATTGCCCTATGTGTCGAGGTAATCTCCGTCAATGCATGATATGCAACTCCTGGCGCACTGAACAATATTGCTTAAATCAACATTTTATGTGCACACAATGTATTAAGAAGCTTGCTTATCGCTCCATTTGTCAGTGTCCTATATGCGATACCACCCCTTTACCTAAAGTTAACAACAAACTTGCATGCATTCAAGCAGACTAGCTCGTATAACCTACAGCTTCACCCATTCACTTATGCTCTTTTTCCATCACATGCTATAATTATCCGCCTCAGATCATGGCCCATACCACGTGTTGCTCATAAAACACGTAAATACCTCGTTCGCTATTCCTCTTCCTACGGTTCTAGACTCCGGCAATTATCTCCACAAGAAATTGAACATAAGCTGTTTAAAATTGTTAATGATATGAATTTTCACCCATGCCCCATCCTCTGTACAACTCTACCTGCACTCATTCTGCGTAATGACGACTTATCTTACATATTACCACCCCAAGAATCGTATCAGTATATTAGTTCCGAATCAGAAAGTAATTAATATCTTGCCCACAGATATGGAAGACTGCCCGATATGCCTCGACACCAAGCCGTATATTGTGCCTACGTGCGCATGGGGCCATCTGGCCTGCAACGACTGTGGCGAAAGAGAGGAAATTACACGATGTCCACTCTGTCGACAAGACAGGGTGTGGTGTATCGTTTGCGGCGACCTCCCCCAACTCCAATTGTGCACCCAGGGCCATTGGAGTTGCGTTTCTTGTGCCGAAACAATCGCACGCCACGACATTCGGCACTGCCTAGAGTGCGGTTGGGCAATGACAACCACCACGCTAGACTACACGCGTAGAATACCAATCGTTCCGGAAACCCAGCTCCACACGGAACAAATAGCCACAATGTCCACAGCTGACCTGACGTGGGCCATCCGGACATGGCCCGTGACCTTACGCCAAGTCGTCTTCCGTGACAGACTGCTAGAAATGGGCCGCAACATCACGGTGGACACTACAATCACCACCGACGTGACAGCCTATCTCACCATCATCGACAGGACAGAAGATACAGGCTACACACCACTTCAGTTCCTATACTGGCCAATGGTCACCTTAGTAATGCGGCTAAAGGCCATGCTAAGGCATGCCTTCGAGTAACAAATAATTTATAACCCTTACTCTAACACGCTTAACTCGACGCGAACGCAGCGTACTAAATTAATTTGGTAATGGGTTTTTTTCCAGCTAATGTCGCAATTATGATATGTACAATCCGCTCTTGCTCTATAAATACTTACATATTTATTCCACATCATTACTGTGAATTCATGCTCATTTCTGTCAATAAAACCATAATTTTATTATTCCAACTTTAAATTCGGGACGAATTTTTTGTAACCATGGGAGATATTGTAGAGAACAGTAAGTTATAACAAAACGCACTACTTAAAGTAATATTCTAACTAAATCAATTTAAACTCGCAATCTATTTTTAGAATGAGTCATGATGAGTCATATCTATTTTTAGAAATTCTATTTTTAGAATGAGTCACATGCAAACAGAAGTGACTCAGAGCCCTACGTAGGACCGACGTTTATTTGATCAAAAAACCGGTTCTCGTGAGTTTTATTTGCTTAATTCCATATCTGGTAATGCTCAAACATGCATGACCGCTTAATCAAACATTTTTGACCTAAGTAAATACCCAATCCCAAACCGGTTTTTCTCCAAAATTTTGCTATAAATATAAGTGAAAATTCAAGTAAAAAATTCAGACTCGGAGCGGTCTCTAAGAAGACACTGAAGAAATAAGAAGACCAATCTCTGAGGGACCATACCTGTCCAATTGATAAAAGTCAAGGACTCCCGGAGGTACTGAGTCACCTAAGCCAAACCAAGAAGCCTACAAGCCACTAAAGGATCCGCTGCAGTAAGTTATTTGAACTAGTAAATACCTAGGCACTTGTTCCCCAGTGTCTAGAAGTGGGAGTTTCTGAGTGACTGATCACCACTCTTAAACTCTTCAACACCTACTAAATGCACACCTAAATATTGTTCTAATTCCTAATAAATAAAACTAACATGAAATATAATTTAATCTAATTAAATTTAAACACTGCTTCTAGTGACTTTTGAACAAAAAATTTTTAATTGACTTATTTATTTGGTACATGTAGCTAGTATTTTTTTAACATCACATTCTCTTAATCACAATTGTTAACGCAAACTCTTCACCATTAAAATCGACTCTATCTCCATACTCTGTTTCAAACTTCAGAGCAATCTCATTAATTTCTTTATTGCTCAAAACAACTCTCTTCACTGGATTGGGTTTCTCTACCAACATCTGATCGCCAGAAACAGAGTTTGATATATTAAAAAGTACATTTGTACGTTTACCTTTGAAGACCCAATCAAGACTCAAATTGCTACGAATTAAAATATTTAAACCTTTTACAATGTCGGCAATATTTGAAGTGTAGTGACTGGCTGCTAACTGGTTATTCAGCAGCATTCACTAGCTTTCCCTAAGAGTGCTGTGGTCCGCTGCACAGTTGCTCAGTCCACCTGATCTAGTGAGAGAGATACCCTGTGCTGGGCCTGAGTGTTTACTGCCCGATGACTCATCGCCTGAGAGGGCGCGGCAGCCACACTCAATGTTTTCCCCTCCCGCGCCGAGGAGGCGTAGCAGGATGACTCATCACCTGCGCGGAGTGTAAGGGCTGCCTAGAGGGAGTAAACAGGATGACTCATTCGCCCACGATTCTATTTTTAGCACAGACTAAGCACGTGACTGTGCACGCACTCTGTGCATGGCCACTGACCTTGAGTCACGCCACTGCTGCGTGACAGGGTTGCCTTATTTGGAAGTTGGCCTTGGATCACGCGTCGCTCGCATGATTTTAATGCCCAAATAAGGAAGTTTCACGCGCTCACCGCATGAAACTCACGTGACTTTTGGGGGTCCGCTCGGCTATAAATACGGAGCATCTGCGAGCCATTTTTCTCCAGACTGCGTCGTCTCGCGGAGCATCGTGGCTGACTCGTGAAGCCTTCTCCGAGCTCTCCTCTCTCATTTCAGGTTTTTCAGGTTTTCAGGTTCGAGCAGCATTCTACTAAGACGATCGACTGTCGAGACATTTTCAGATTTGCCTTTGCTCCGAGCGTTTTCGTTATTTTATTTCAGGTGACGGATAGACAACTCTGCCGACGCGTCGAGTCCGCACACCAAGGTGGCAGCAACCCTACCAAGTCAAGGCTTACGTTTTAGGTTCATTTTCAGTCAAATCGATAGGTAGTACAACGGTGCTATCTAGCTTCTTCAGGAGCAGCGGGTTCTATTTCTAGGAAGATCTTCAAGAACCCGAGAAGGAGTAGTACTTCAGAAGCTAAGTACAAACCTTCTTTGTAAACTTTTGCTTCAAAGCCCAACTCTCTGCACCATGTGTCATTTTTAAACTCAATCTCAGCATCTTTATGAACTTGCAAGACAACTCTCATCACAGTGAGATCATAGGATAGTTTAGAAGGGAACAGTTTATTGTCTGGTCTACTTGGATTAGGTTTCTCAAAGTGTTTTCGCTTAGAAAAAAAACATTCTCGAAAAAGTAATTATAAGTATCCACACTTTGTGTGCTTGCGGGAAGGGAAATCACCTCTGCTATCGCACCCTTTCATTTGTAATAGAACTTGTTATTAGCCAGGGTCAGAAGTAGTATGATAAGGGGCTGCGCCACACTTATTGCTCGGGTGCATTGCGCGCCAGCTCGCTGGATGACTCAGTGAGGGCATGTGGGGGCATTGGCATGTAAAATATTTCACAGAACAGATTTTTCAGAATTTTTATACTTTTTAAAAAGGAGGGTGCCCTCGCCCTCATGCCGTCACTCATTTTGAAAATGACTAAAAACAGGTGAAAAATGACTAAAAACAGGTGAAAATGGTCTGAAAACAGCGACTTTTTTGTGATTTTCAAAAATTAAAAAAAGTGCAATTTTCACGATTCCAGCTCTAAAACCATGAGAAAAGTTGGATTCACGGGTCAATTCAATGCAATTTTAGGTATATACAATATGAAAGTGTCATCCAATTTAATGATAGTAAATTTTATATATATGAAATTGCCTTCAGTAAACCATTATTTATATGAAATGCTTTAGATATTCAGTCAGTTATAATAAAACTAGCACCCATCCTCTCCACTGGCAACTTTTTCATTCATAAATATTATCAAGTCCATATATGGTATTGTCAATTCGTCTTATGAATGAAGTTGTATGTAGTTTCATACAAATCTAGACCCCAACGAGTCTAAAGAAAAAAATTACAAGAGAGGACAATATCCAACGATACTAAATATAGCACACAAGTTAGCTACACACGCCCAACACGCTGAAACCTGTTGAGAAGATGTAGGCGTATATATGAATATAAAACGCAGCATGAGTCTTCTAAATATCTACCACCGAAAAGAATTTTCTCCACTCTGTTACACATTTGCCTTACTTTTTGCACCGTCTACATCAACTACATCATCATGGACAAGATCGAAAGCAAAATTGTCTCGAAAATCCAAGAAGTGAGTTCTTCTGATCAACCTTCTCTCGCTATTTCTCTTAACGGCCTATTGAAACATGAAAAGGAAAGTCTACTTACAATTTTGAAAAAACTGAAGACTACACCAAAAGAAAAGAAGCCCTCCAGTGGCAAATCGACATCGGAATCGGCTAGCTACTTGCTAAAATTGATATGAACCTGGAGGTGATTATGCGAAGGAGATGCATAGTCAAGACTGACTTCAAGGATTGTCGCGATGTGCTAGGCATCAAGATTGATAATATGGCTGACAAAGATCTCGTCGAGCATTTCGATCTCCTTGGAGGTATTGTGGAGTCGCTGGACGTGCTAAAATAAATGCTTGAATTCAAGCGCGGGCGGATTGTTGATAAGATGCTAGCTGAGTTAAAAAGCGATGAAGCTGTTGGTGAAAAGCTTGGAATCGACTTCAGCTACGTCAGACGTCTGCACAACTTTTTCAAGTTTGCCTCTACATTCCCCGCCATCGTATACACAGGCTACTCCTTTGCTACTCTACTGCGGTTTAAAAAAACGATTGAGGATGAGGCAAAAAGCGATGTGAATTTCGAAACGATGCTTCTCTACAAACCAACCTGCTACTTCGACTGCGATGAAAAGCCTCGAGTTGTGAGGAAACAGTGGGAAGTTTTACAAGACTTGAGTGACAGACCGATTTTGCGCTACGCCCCCTTAAATGTTAGTTACATTATCACTTTGAATCGTGAGTGTGCTTTACGCATTCTACTTTAGACTATGCTTACATTATACTTACACATTACACATTAGAAATTCTGCCGTAGTAGTGTGTCTTGGTAATAAAAATGTGTCAATATTAAAAGTGTTTGTCTAAATAGTTACTTTTAACATCAAATGCACCTTTTGTGTATGATATTCTTTCTGTGTCCACGCGTCATTATTTTTCTATGCAAAAGAGCAACGAAATGACTCACACAACCAACCCACACGAGCTTAAAGAGTTGAGAGAAGAATGACAGAAATATAATGGAGGGGGTCTAGTCTCTCTCTCTTACCGCTTAGGGTCTGTAGGGCAATCTAATAAAAGACAATTTACCCCTCATTTGCCAAGCCGCCTCAGCCGTGGGCTCACTTCCAAAATTAGATTGTAACTGCTAAATTTTCTTAGAAAAAATGGAAGCTAATAACCCAAATGTACGAAATGTTCTGCTACAAAAGTACTATGATTCTATTATAAATTTCTCTCAAATTAAAAACCCCACTCGAAAGTCTCGACTAATTAAAGAAATTGATAAAGCTTACGATGTAATATAAAGCAGAAATATTAAAACACACCGATTTTAAATGCCCCCATATTCGCATTCATTCAGAGTATATCTTGCACATGTTGATAAATTGGCATTGGTTTCGAGACAGCACATAAGGAATGACAAATTTTTCGTCATGCTGAAGTTGAACATTTTCAAACTCCCCATAACCCTTGAGAAGAAAATTGAAACCGATAAATGTTATTTTTAAAGTTTTTTTTAATAAAATGGAAGAAAAAAATCAAAACGATTCAAGTGTCTCTCCTGTGATCGTACAGGATCCGTTTCAAAACCATGATGCACCACCACCACTACCAAGATTGACAAATTTAAAACACACAAAATCGTACGATAAACTAATTAATCTCTATGGAGAACTTAATTTTAGATTCGGAAGTTGCAGTATAACATGGAATAGTAAAACAAAGAAAAAAATACCATCAAGAATGCCAACCACAGAGGATAGAAATTCAACCTCCCCACCATTTCGACCAGAGGTACACAACATGATTTGGATAGATACTCGAAATTCAAATATAACCGTAATCGATATTGATAATGCTGAACTATGCCCTAGGTTGAATGAACTGTGTATGACTCATTGTGATTGGATTGTTCAGACAAACAAGGGTCACCACTTTTACTTTAACAAGGTAGATGTATTGAAAGTAACGATTCAACAAAGTGTGGGTTTTGATATTCCCGCCTTAGTATTTGCTCCACCAGGTTTCTATTATTATTTGGTGACTATTACTATCATATTATTTTGTTACCATTATTTGGTAAAATTAAGGAATACAAACGTACAAAGCCCAAAGGTTTAATACACATGCCAGATGTAATTCTTGATGAGATAAATAGATAAATAAAGCCACAGGATAAAAAATAAAATCAAGAACCCGATAAACAGGCACTAAAAAGCACCGTTCCATCACCCACTTGTGAAGGAGCTTCAAAGTTGTTAAGTATAATACAACACAAAAACCAAGACTATGATTCTTGGTACAAGGTAGGGCTCATACTCCGCGACATAGACAGTGGTGATGAAATGTACAAAGTAATCACTAATTGGTCAAAAGTAAATTATGAAAAGTTCAATTCCGAGTCATGTAAAAGGGTGTGGAATAGCACCAGTGCCAGCTCTGCTGATGCACAGGGCAGACTTACTATTTAATTGTTTCCAAAGGGTAAGTGTGACGTTGCTGGTTTAAAGTGGTCCCGCAAAAGGGCCGTTGGACTGCAATTTTCCTTAAAATTTCTCATTTAAAATTTCCAATTGTGTATTCTCACGTTTACTTGTAGTAGCGCGCAACTAATCTGTATCAATTGCTAATTCACTGTGTATTTGATAAACCTTGCGTTCGTCTGTAAAATCTAGCACGATCGATAATTTCAAGTTCTTGTTTTTTCCCCCGCCAGCCAATGAAAACTCTCCGCGTGTATTATGCTAACCCTTCTGCGCTCTTTATTAACCCCCGCCTGGCGGCGGGCTGGGGGCCTCCTCACTCTTGTGGCCTCTCGTTTTCCTTCTCTCTCCTTATTTCTCGCCACGGCCCACCCTGTCTGGGCCCGACTCGCCAGCCAGACCTGTTTACGCCTTTCCACTGCCTGTCTATTCTCCTAGTGCCACCGCACTGTTTGCTCACTGCCATCATTCGCCACTTGGGATCACCTTCATCGTGCTCAACCGCCTTCAACTTAACTCAACTTATTGTTGCGCTGCCGCCAGTGCCCAGTACAGTAGTCCACTATATTGAAACTGTTAACCTTCGTGGCAATCCGACTATTACTCAAATAAACAAGCCTACGGCCAAATCGTTGCCGCGATATTGGCAGTGCTACCGCTACAAACCGCCGTGTTGTCTCGACTAGTATTCCTTCACCACGACAAAACTCGTGAAATAAGGACCTTGCGCTGATGATTTTAAAGTCTTTGGGATCTGGTTCCGCGTTGCGAATTGAATGTGGGGAGAAGAATAGATTATTTTCTGATTGTTTCGAAGATGCTATGGGTGGATGTCAGTGGATTATGTAGAACACCTGCTATGCTCTGATAATATGGGTGGATTTAGGTGGATTATGGATGACGTTTTGTAAGCGAGTGCGACCCTCTGATTCAGGGATAATATGGATGGATTTAATGAGATTAGGTTCGAAGTTTTCGGAGCAAGTGCGTCCCACTCCTTTTTTCTGATTCCGTCGGGGATAATATGGATGGATTTAATAGGATTATGGAGGACGTGAAAAATTTTGTCCCAAAAGCCCCCTCGCATTCTACTTACCAAATAGGAGTAAAATGGATGGATTTCTTATTAAAATGGATAATAAGTAAAGTAGAAGACAGAATAAAAACCAGTAGCTTAGACTGCAGGACACGCCCATTCCAATAAGTTAGTTTAGAATAAAAATTAGGAATACAATACGCAGTTACTTATTTAAAAAATACATTATTGCATATCTATTGTTTTATTAGGAAGCATTTGCTATACTCAATACTTTTAACTCGTCCGTACATACGAGGGTCATCCCAAAAGTTCTCTGTATTGGGCTGTAAATTCTGTTTGGGGTAAAAGCTGGCCCTGAAAATGCAGGCATTCAGAATTGTATAAGAGCTGAGCAAAGTCCAAAATTTTTGACAGAAAATTCTGCACTGTTTGATTTCAGCAGCCAAATTAAATCAGCACTTATGGATAGAATGGCCATGCAAGAAAATATGTAGCATATTTTAAAAGTAGGATTTTATGATTCGATTAAGAGTAAAATTGAGAGTAAAACTGATGGACGGACTACTAGTCACCATATAGGAAAATAGGCAGCATATTTTAAAAGTAAGATTTCATGATTCGATCATACTTTTATTGGAAGGGGGCTAAATCATGTTGGTTCATTAGTAATGTTAAATTTAGTGTAAAATTGAGCTTCAATTAACTTAGCTAGGGCCTAAGCCTAGCCTAGTCCAGATTTTTTATGAGGTAGCCTAGCTCAACTCAGTTAGTAGTTGATGTGATGTCAAAAATAAAATAGTGGACCTAACAGACACTTGAATTTGTATAATTAGGCCCTAGCCACTTTTTTATTTTAATTTAGTAAATTCGAGACTAGGCCTAAAATTTATTTAATCATTATTATCTTTTAATCTTATTTTTAACATACGGGTGGTCTAGAAAAGTCTCCCGTACTACAAACAGAGTTTTCTCTGCACTGGTCTGATGGATTGGGCTGAAACATGACCTGCTTAAACTTAATTCTGAATATATTGTTTTGTCTAAAAATCTTAGCAATTGCTAAAAAATCATGAAGTTACAGCAGTTTTTTTAAAAAACAACGTTTCACTTACTGATGTGCACATTTCATTCCAGCTTTATGACTAACACGCCAGTTGAAAGATTTAAAATGGCATCCTGGCTGGATTAATTGAAGAGTCTGCACGCAGTCCTGATCTCAACCCTATGGACTTTTTTGTCTGGGGATGGGTGAAAGACAACGTCTACCGACAGCCAGTGGACAGCCTGGATGAGCTTAAGGCACGCATAACGCAGGTAATGCAGGATATGCCAGTGGACTTTGCTGTCAACAGCCTTAATAGCTTTAAGAAGCGCCTGCAGACTTGTATCGACAACAAAGGTCGTCATGTGGAGCACTGACTGACAGCTGCATAGCAGATTGTGCTAAAACCCAACTGATTTAACAAAAAACGGTGTTTTTGAGAAAAACTGCTGTAACTTCATGATTTTTTAGCAATTGCTAAGATTTTTAGACAAAACAATATATTCAGAATAAAGTTTAGGCAGGTCAAGGTTCAGTTCAATCCATCAATCCAGTGCAGAGAAAACTATGTTTGTAGTACGGGAGACCTTTCTGGACCACCCTGTACATTGAGTTCATATTAAAATATAGCTATGCCATGGTTATATAGTATAAATGGTGGCTAATCATTTAGCCTATTTAAATGATAAGTTTCTAAAACAAAAGTGTAAATTATAAACCATTTTCAAAAATATGTACCTTATCTAACCTTTCCTTTTTAATTTCAGCTAACCATGCGGTGTCTAGAAGAGGAGTTTTAAATGACAATACCAAAACATCAATTGTCTTATTAGGGTCTGGCTAGCTTGTCCAAGATCAGTTAATGAAGATCTAAGTCTAAGGCAAATGAATTTCTTATACTTAATTATTTTTAATATAGGTATAGGCATTTTGATCATATCAGATTTATTAATTATAACTTTAAGCTTAGGCCTGCTTGGGCCTCCTATGCTTCTAATATTCTAATTACGCTCGTATAATCTTATTTTTTTAATATGCTCATATCACCCGCAGATTTGGCAAAATTAGAACTGCCCATGGAAGACTCTGATGCATTAGGATTGCTACACACCTGTGGGATCTATGACTACGCTATTGCTTTGATTATTCATTTTTTACTTTTCAAATGCTATTAGGTATTTCTGTTTATTTACACATGACCATGTACATGCTCTACAAATGGTAAAATAATAAATACACTCACTCTAGCTTATCAAGCAGTTAGTACAATTAAAAGAGATTTTGATGTATATTAAAAAATTGAAATCTGTTTATGATTACTTTCTTTGTTATACTTTCTTTTAAACTGCATTATTATAAGTTGGCCTGGGTTCAGCCCAGATCTGACCAGATAACCAAGATCCGTTGGTAGCAGTGTAGACTGCTGTCTTGGCATATCTTGCACAATCTTACAAGATCGTGATGTGCTAAGTAAGATCTTAATAGATCGTGTCTTTCAAGAACATGCAAGATCAGATAAGATCTGCGTATACATTTACATAGGTAATATCTGGTAATTTCTTGCAAGTCCGTAAAGGGAGTTTGAGTCAGATCTTGTAAGAATCTTCAAGTCAATGTCCTCTAGGGTTATTTAATTCCTTAATTCGTGCAATGCATTTTGCGCCTTTACCAACCTTACCAGATATCGACGGATTTCATGTCTTGGCTGATCAGGGGGAGGCCGAATTGAGGATCATGTATATAGCATCACTCGCTAACGACCCACTAGACGAAGGAAGACAACTGAAAGACTCCACCGACTGGCCTGTGAGCGTGGCTTCTTAGTGCGGTGCACTGCTACTGAACGAGGACAGAAGTTATCCAAAAGCCTTCGCAATGCCATCAGGGCTTCCGAAAGGAAATAAAAAAGAGAATCATTCGGGAATTTAACTTGCGTTCTTCTCGAAAGCAAATGCTTTGAAGATATCAATCTTCCCCAGTCGAAAGTGTTAGGTTGTTGACAAGAGTCAGTGTGTAAGGCTAGTCAAAAAACTCTTAGGGCTCAAACTGGCCCAGCCCCGACTTATATAATTAACTAAGCGAGCGATGTACATTGTAGCGATGTACAACCTGAGCTGAGCAACAGCAAGAAACCTGAAATGGCGTTGAAGCTTTGGTTGGCACCTTCAATAGACGCTGCTAAGCACTTTTTGTTACTCAAAGTGCGAATTTAATTATGGTATAACTTGTGCTTACTCTAATTTTAACTTTAAAATACATGTTGCTCTGGACCTAACAAAACCTGTTGTTGTTAACATGGAAATTTGTTTTGCACTTTGTTACAATGACTGAAAATCTATAAACAAATTTCTTACATTTGTTTGTTTCAGATGCTAATAGAATGTGTCATTAGCTACTATAAATTATTGTTTCTGTCACGATCAAGGCCTAAAAAACATAAGCCACATGTTTACATATAGATATGTATGTAATATCAACGATATTAGATGTCGAATGCATTTCGAATGCGTGTCGAATCAGGGAAGAGGTAGCCGAATATATGTCGAATAAGCGTCGAAAACATGTCGACTGTTTGCCGTCGAATCGACATCCATTAGCCCGGAAAAGGCTCGACATCGAATCGACGGCAAACACACACCTCTCGAGTCGACGGCGGTCGGCACAGCGGGATGTTATCCCCCTTAGATCAGCGGGTGTATGTATTGCATTGGGATAGTTGATTTTAGATGTAAGCGCATTATGTGTCAAGAGATTTTAGTAGATGTTGATCTAAGAGGGATTTGCTGCACTTTGTGCCAGAAGCCCCGTCATGACATCTACTCAACCATGTGAAAGAATCTGTCAGAGGCTTAACTGCGACAGCATGCGGAACGTTTGCAGCTCAGCCAGCTAATCGCAACAGTGGCCGCAAACCATTGGATCTTTACAGGATTAACTTGAAAGACGACATGCGGGCCCGTTTGACAGTTTTCCTGGGTTACCATGTGTGCAGCTAGCATGTGGTATGTGTGGTATGTTCAGCTCGTGAAACATCTCAAAACAGTTGTCAACGTGTCGGGCACGCGTGCTGAGCTGACGCGGATTTCAGCTTCACTGGACCCAGACGCTGCACTGGAGACCACCCTTTAAAATATTAGAAGCTGGTAACATTACGACAATAGAACTTTTTATTGTCATGAAAATATATTTAAGAAATGCCACAAACGAAATTCTAGTTACTTTTTTCTACAAACTTGTCTTTCTTACAAAATATCATTCTTACAATGTCTTTTCTAATTTGCTCGAGAGGCTTACTGCAGCTAGAGCAACTCTTAGAAGTCGTGAGCAAAATTTGTGGCAGCACTATAGGAACTGAATGTTTTAAGATATTCCCCTCAAGGTTTTTTGGAGTATAACCCACAAGATTTGGCTAATGAAGAGCGCTTCTTTAATCAGCTAAAGGTAAGTTGGAAGTTTTTTCCATTATAAGATTTTAGTTTACAAAAAAGTTATACAAGCGCACTAAATTTTTTCTAGAACTTCTCTCTTCAAAAACGACGAGTTTAGGAAGCAGAGAGGCGCTTGGTTGCTTATCACCAAGAGATGGAGCATCAACTAGCTGGTAATTAACCAGGTTCAAGCAGAGAACCACCTAGCTAATAATCAAGGGCTTTGTCCAATCTGCCACACGAACCACAGCTACCAAACATTACAATCGCATGTTGTCGAGCTGTGATTTGTGAAACATTTTTTTCGAACGGAATTCAAGAGGGCAACAAGAGGGCAAACACCTAGAGGCAACGGAGAGTACTGAATATACTACTCTCCAACACATCATTTCACCTCACTATAGTTGAAAGAAAAAAACCACAAACCCGCTTGCAGAAAGTCGATCTAATATTAGATCTAACTTACTAATCTATATTTTAGAAATATCATCAACAGCGACAAGTGTGTCAGGAGGCACAGAGACGAGTGGATGAGTTTGTAGAAGATATCCAAGAACATCAAACTCAAGCTGGGGCTCAACCAACTCAAGCTATGGCTCCACTAAACCAAGATCAACCTCCCTAAGAAAACAACGAACCAGTCTGCCAAATCTGCCAACACACACCAACCACTCCTGTTAGTATGACATGTTGTCAGGTAATACTTTGTCAAGAGTGTTATCATCAAACATCGGCGAATGGTGTAATAACCTGCCTAAACTGTCGCGCCGGATCAATGGATGTTGCTTGAGAAAAAGGAAAAGCTTCACTGACCTATTCACAAATCTCTCATAGAAAAGACGCCCAAATGTACTCATAGAAAAGACGCCCAAATGTACTCATAGAAAAGACGCCCAAATGTAGGGAGTTATTAAACCATACCGTAATGCTCTACTTAAAGTAATATTCTAGGAAAGTCTATTTATTTTAGAATGAGTCATATCTATTTTAGCAATCACGCGCAAACAGAATGATTTAGAACCCTACATTGTTTGAACAAAGAACCGGATTTTAACAGCTGTATTTGCTTAACCCCATATATGGTTATGCTCAAACATGCATGACCGCAAGTAGTAATAGAAAATTACGTCTATCCCCATTTGTCAATTGCAAAATACATAATAAGGTACCCGTCAAATATTTTATTACGCACATACCTTATTTTTCTATTTAAAATTAAATTGTTAATAAGTGGTACCATAATGGTACCATACGTACCATTCGGTACCGAACTAAATTGTTGGGTATTCTACAGGAATTCTAACTACAATGCACCATACCCACAAAGAATACAAAAGAAAAGATCTAAATTTCGATCAACCAACCAACGTGTCAAAAACGCATTTTCGGTATATTTCTGCATTACAAGAATAGAGGCAACACTTGTGTTGCAAAGCGTCGTAGGCAAAAATACGCGCGCCGAAACTCATTTCCTCGTCAAGGCCCACAACCAAGAACATGCGTTAAAAGAAATAGAAGGCTACCACCACGAGTCAGTTTGAAATACAAATAAAACAACACCCAAATACGACACCCACCTCGCTCGTACCACAATGACGAGTCCGAGGATCCTGAATAGCAAATCGACTGTAGGACCCCACATTTCAAAAATCCCCACATTCTCGCCCCAACCACCCTCTAATGGCATTGGCATTGGGTTGAGTGATTTTTCGGTGGATTTAAACCAAGCGAATCAAAATATTTCCCGACTCTTCATCCACAGCGCCCCCTAACCCGCCTACTACTCACTCAAACCGCAACCCAATGCCTACCAGGAAGATTCGAATTGTCTGTATTCGCCACAAAGAAATAGTCTTTACCATCTGAAGGAAATTGTCCAAGAGTTCTAATCGAGTCCTGAGGATACACACCCAAAAAGACAACACCAAACAGTCCCATACATAGATTTGTAATAATTGACCGCAAAAATCTATCACTGACACCCTGCAACATGTTCAGATTCACTTCCATGCTGTACCCGGCACGACGTCGCGAAGCTCCATGATCTGCAGCTGCTTGTCAAATAGACCGCCGAATATTACATTGTACTCGTAGACAACGCTTGTTGCTTGAGCGAAGCGCAACTCCAACTCAAGCAAAGCAAAGCGGAGTAAAGGGAGTAAAGGGATTAGAAATTAGGAGGAAAGGTTTGGGCAAATAAAAAGGTTTGCTAAAAAGCAAAGTTAGAGATAAGACCCCCCAGTAGGGGTACGATCCGTAAATAAAACCGGCGGAGGCCCGCAACCCCGCCAGCATACATTAGGCTAGCCGTGTATGTACAATGCCAAAACAAGACTTAATTAACAGCCAAAATTATTCCAGTACAATGGCCTGCATACAAAGAAGGCCGGGCGTCTGTTTTATGGATGTCTCTGTGCAAGGGCAACCGTGCATGAAGGCGGACGCCCAGACACAGGTCACGCAAGAAGACATCCGGCACCACGGACCCCACCGAGGGAGTCGCCCGATTCCCAAGGGAATGGCCGGGAGGCGACTACGAGGCAACATCAAGTAGTCGCTGGCCGACACTGCAAACGCACCGCATATTTGTCTGGCGCAACCCCAACGGGGTGCCCCCGGAAGCTAAAAAATGATTGGTCACCTCTCATTGGTCAGCGCTCGGCGCGCGCGTGGCGCCAAGCGCCGTTCAGGCGCCCCGACATGTATGTCGCAGGCGACCTTCCCGACATGTACCTCGACATGTTTCCTATTGGCTCACACCACCTCGCTGGGGCTGCCTATACAATTAATGTGTCCCCTCTCCAGAGAGCTAAACCTCAATCCTAGCTCTAATACTATACTCTCAGTTGATTCCAACATGTCCCGCCGAGTTATATCCACCCTCTGGGATAATAATCGCCCCTCCGAAGAGTTAACCGCCCTCGACGGTGAAATCCCTGAACATATAGTTCCCCTAGGCACTGAAAACAACGGAACTGATAATAGGCGAGCTGATCAATATTTAGCTTGGGCTATGGCCTATGATAGTGACCCCGAGTCTGAAGTTTTCGACCTCCCGCTGTTGGCTATCGGAGGGGTTGTGAACGGTGCCCCTGTTGCTGCTGCCTCCGATTGCAGCAGCAGCAATCGGAGGTGCCACCTGCAGAAATTGAACCTGCCAATGCATTGGCTGCCCTGGATGTCAGTCATCGGGAGCTGGTACTGCTGATACCAGACACGCAATCGGCAATGCGCTGGCTCAGTTGTTATGGGCTAATCCGGAACTCTTTGCAGTGCTAGAACTGCAACATCGCTATGAGCCTACATTGCCACGAAGCTGCTGACTGTAGCGATGGCTGGCGTTGGGCCTGCAAGATGTGTCAGTGACATAGGGCCATAAGGACAGGCTCATTCTTTGCCAAGAGTCACCTATCACTGATACAGCTGGTTGATCTCATTTATTTCTTTGCCCGGAACACCAGGGCAACGGATTTTATGCGAGAGTGCCACTTTGGGTCGTGGAGTACTACCATAGACTGGCTAAATTTTGTTTGCGACATATGTGCCCAGTACATCCTTGACCATCTGGTGCAGCTCGGTGGACCAGGTCGAGAAGTCGAGATCGACAAGAGCAAATTTATGCACAGGAAATACCACCAGGGTGCATACAAAGAGGGCCACTGGGTGCTGGGCATGGTGGAACATGGTACAAACCATTGTGTAATGGTAGTCATTCCAGATCGCTCGGCTAATACTCTGGTTCCTATCATTAACCAGCATATATTACCAGGCACCCGAGTGATCACTGACCAGTGGGCGGCCTATAATCAACTGGCCAATCATGTTGTAGAGTGTTCTACCTCCCGTTAAAAGTTAAAAGTAAAAACCGTAGAAACTACTGTTAAGTAAGCTAGTGCATGCATGCGTACTTTAACCTGAAAATGATGCAAGTTGCTATTTATAGCATATGAATCATGTTCCTATTTATAGCGAATGAATCATGTTGCTGTTCATGGCGACAGAGTGATTCATGTTGCTATTTATAGCAGCAGGATGATTCATGTTACTATATTTAGTAACAAAATGAGTCATGTTACTATTTTCAAACGCAATCAATCTTATTTCCCCTTGTAGCGCAACAAGTGACTCATGAAGAAAAAGTCTATAAATACAAGCGGCCCAACGCGGCACCGGAGTCATTCTCCCCACGGAAGAGGAGCGCTCCGAAGAGGTGTCTTTAGAAAGACATCCTAGTTAACCAGTCAATCGAGACTCGGTTCGGTTGTTGCGGTAAGCCTTTCTTATTTGCGCCAGTTGTTGCAAGAGACGTCTCGCTCTAGTCTATTGAGACTCGAGATCATTAAAGTCTATTGAGACTTTTAAGTCTGTTGAGACTCCCTTGGCTGTAGTCGCCCGAAGGACTACCCTAGTAGATCTAAGAGGAGCTACTACAGATATCCGGAGCATTACCTAGAGTGCATCGAGGCACTGCTAGAAGAAGAAGGCTTAACTGATACCGCTATTCGGCGCAGGGTACCTATTGTTAAATCGAAGCTTCTGATTGGTCCTGACAACCGGCCGGAATCCTGACGACCGGCCGGAACAACTTCATCGGAAGTAGAAGAATAAGCAGGACCGAACAACAGATTCAATTTGTTAACACTTCCGGAAGACAAGGAGAGAGACCTACACGAGATCTACTGAGAGAACAAAGGAGATATCTCACCAGGAATCAGGGTAATTGAATACATTCATTTGATTACTGGGTTGCCTAGCTAAAGAGCTAGAAGTGATTGTTCCTTGATTATCCAAGGACTGGTAATAAGGAACACATCAATATGACCATTAATCACTCTATCTGGTTTGTTGACCCTAATGATCCTACCATCCATACAAACACCATTGAGGGTACATGGGCTAACTGCAAGGCTAAGTACTGGGGGATGCATGGTACTGCGAATGGCCTGTTCGAGATGTACCCACAAGAGTTTTTATGGCGCCGGCTGTTCCAAGAGCGTCAATTCGGGAACATGTTGTATTGGATATGCCATTATTATCCATGTTAACTGTTTTGACTATCATGAGTGACTATTATATAAGTTTATCATCATTTCTTATCTTATTCTTGCTGTGCCGCAATTTTCAGTGTCCCAAATCTATTCTCAGTGTCATAAATCATAGATACTCGTGGTAGGATCTCTGGTAGGATACTATAAGTAGTATGAGGGGAACATGTGCACTATAGTTTTGGGACATGCACTAGCATAATGTTGTAAGGTTGCAATTCATCATTATAGTTTCAAGATGGCCCAAAGAAATGGTCTTTTTCCACTGACACGTCGCCCCCCCTCCGCCGCCGCCCCGGCTGAGACGGCTACGAAGCGGGGGGTTGCGGCTGTTGCGCTAATGTTGAGCGCTAATGCGGTTTTACGAGCTAATAAACATTTTAATTTTAATAATATATTAAAATTAAATAAATATTAATATAATTTTTATAATAATAAAAAGAATATTTTATTAATATAATAATAATGTAATGTAATAATAATGTAATAATAATAATAATGTAATAATGTGTATCTGTCTAATAATCTATCTGTAATATTAATAATAATAATAATAGTAAATAATAATAAAATATTATTAATATTAATAATTTTGGATAGAAAATCTTGCGCTACAATTTCTTCCTTATTTAATGATTATACCATTTGATCATGATCAAATGAGTTTACAACAGTAGAGCTCAGTTGTAGAGGTTTCAGAGAAGTGTCATTATCAGCCAATAGGCTTGGCAGGCTGTAATAAGTTAAACAACAGCATTGCACACTGGTCCAATTTTTATTAAAAGATAGTACTTAGGAATGCTGTTCAATGCAACCAATTGAGTTCAATTTCAGCACCCCAGCAGCCTGGCTGGCTAGCCGTGTTTTCGCCACTCGACGTTCTAATACTTGGTGGCGGTGCTTAGCGAGTTATTGCATCTTGCGACAACAGATAAGCACATTCCATCCATAATTGACTCGTTCTGAATTGTAAATAAAGTTATCCTGCTGCAACGCCGAGTGGGCCGCCGCCAGCCAAAGCGTCACCTCAGCATCTTGGACTACGCCGATGATCTCGCCCTGCTGTCCTCAACCGTCGAGGGCGCCCAACGTCAGCTGGACTGTCTGGTTGGCATTGCTGCGAGCGTCGGCCTGGTGATCAACACGCAAAAGACCGTCGTGCTCACCATGCCCACCAACATCCAAGCCGACATCTACTGCCGAGGCGCTGATGGGCAGGCAACGCTGTTGCCGCGCGTTCAGCAGTTCGTGTACCTTGGCGGCCTGGTACCCGACGCCTTTGACGACCTGAGGCATTGCCGTGGACTCGCTTGGGCGGCCTTCAACTCCATGAGAACCGTCCTGCACTCTGCGGCCCTGCCAGACTGCCAGCGCTCAGCGTTGTTCTAGGCGTTGATCGAGACCGTCCTGCTTTACAACGCTGAAACATGGACGCTGACGGAAACGCTCAAGTGACAGGTCGACGCGGCGCACGCCGGCCTGCTGCGCGCTGCCTTTAAGATCGGCGGCGGCGAGCATGTCACTAGCGCGGCGCTGTACGCCCGAGCTCGCCTGGCCCGCCCCAGCGATCTGCTTCGCCGCCGGCGGCTCCAGTGCTGCTGGCCATGCAGCAGACAAGATTTCGCGCCATCTTGACAGTTAGTGTTCAACAATGCCAATATGACAATGCCAATATGTCCCAAATCTATTCTCAGTGTCCGAAATCTATTCTCAGTGTCATAAATCGTTTCTCAGTGTCTCAAATCTATTCTCAGTGTCTCAAATCTATTCTTAGTGTCTTAAATCTATTCTCAGTGTCCTGAATCTATTCTTAGTATCCCAAATCTATTCTTAGTGTCTCAAATCTATTCTCAGTGTCATAAATCATAGATAGTAGATAGTAGATAGTAGGATAGTATCCTACTAATAGATAGTAGATAGTAGGTTCTCTAGTACGATACTATAGTATTTGTCATGCTATCTCAGCCCAGAGACATCCAAACTCAGCCAGTCCCATTCCGCAATGCGTTTTTTTGGCTCGAGCTAGTCGACTTTTACCATAGACATGCTTCTTAAGGCCATGCTATCTCAGCCTGGGACATGCAATCTCAGCCAATATAGATTTCAATTGCAAACAGATCTCAATGCTATCATTTCTGTAACGTGACATGAAATGGCAACAAACAGCAATGAATGAACGCAGCAAGAAAAGTCAGTAAGGGTACGCAACAACGGACAAAGTCAATAAGACGCTCAGTGCTCAGCCTAGCTGAAAGGCTGCTCTGCGATACACTGCGTGAAGTTCCGATTGCAGTGAATCTCCCATCTGGCCACCTTTAGCGGCGTCACAGCATCTAGCGCGACTCGGCCCACTCGCTCCAAGAGAATGAGGCGCCAAGCTTCGCAGGTGACCCCATCGGGTCGGCCACCAGCCTCCTCCTCCACCAGTGCAGGGTCAGCTAGCTGCAGCTTGATCGAGATTTGCTTCGATCACAGACTAAGCCACAGACAGCTTGACATAGCATCTGAAAAGTGGCTGAGATTGCATGTCCCAGGCTGAGATAGCATGGCCCCAAGAAGCATGTCTATGGTAAAACTTGACTGGCTTACGTAAAAAATCGCACTGTCGAGATGGGCTGGCTGAGTTTGGATGTCTCTAGGCTGAGATAGCATGACAAATACTATATAAGTAGTATGAGGGGAACATGTGCACTATAGTTTAGGGACATACACTAGCATAATGTTGTAAGGTCGCAATTTTTCATTATATTTTAAAGATGGCCCGAAGAAATGGTCCTTTTCCACTCACACGTCTGATTTCTTTTCCAGATGGACATTGCTTTCCAGCAAGAAGGGGACCCGCATCCGCCCCCGCCGCCACCGCCTCGCCGGCTGAGGCGACTGCGTAGCGGCCGGCTGCGGCTACTTTGAGCAGAAGAGCAGAACTTTGAGCAGGGCTGGGCTACAAATCTGATTGTAGGGAAAGTTTGTATATATAGATAGATATAGACTAGCAATCTAGCGCCCCCCTTCGGGGTGGCCAATAAGCAAGGGACGAATCCTTTAAAATGAAAAAAAATTCTTAGGGAGGGGGGCTAGGAATCGAATTCTCATTTTAATTCCAGGCTTATGTACCAATAAAACATGTTTGTGCAGAATTTTATAACAGACATTGAAATTCAACCATACTTGCCTTCTTTCAGAGCTACTTCTACCAGTATGCTTCAGTACGCTACCAGTACCCGTGTAAGCCTTGACATGTCAGCAATCCCCCCCCACAAGCCTTAACATATCAACTCCCCCCTTGACATCTCAGCGATGCTCCCATAAGCCTTGAAATCTTAAAAAATCTGTCTACTTTCTAACCCTAACCCTAACCCTAACCCTAACCCTAACCCTAACCCTAAAGCATTGAAATCTCAGTAATTCTCTCTAAGAGTCTATAGCACTACTACAGCATTAAAGCGATTCCCTGCAAGCCTCGACATCGTAGGGATTCCCAAATGAATCTCTTAACTTCGACATGAAGCTTCTTTTTTTTTACATTACGCTTTTTCTATCAGCGATCCCTCCCGTGAGGAGCCAACAAATAATGTAATAACTTTTTTCCAATAAACTACATGTAGCTTCTGACATTAGCCTTGACATCTCATTTATTCCCCCGTGAGCCTTGACATCTCAGCTATAGATAGATAGATAGATAGATTCCCCTCGTAAGCCTTGACATGTCGGCGATGCCCCCCATAAACCTTGAAATCTAAAAAATCCCCTGTTAACCTTGAAACGCGCTAAAATCTAACCCTCAACCCAAACCTGACGTAAACCTAACTTTTACCCAACCTAAAGCCTTGAAATCACAGCAATTCTTCTTCCCTAAGCCTTGGCATTTAAGTGATTCCTTCTTTAAGAATCACAGCACTATAACGATTCCCTCCAAGCTTTGACATCGTAGCAATTCCCAAATAAATCTTTTAACTTTGACATGACTTTTATTTTATGTATACATAGTGCTCCTTTTATTTTTACATGACTCTTCTTCTATCAGCGCCCCCCCCCACCGTGGCAAGCCAACAAAGAATGCAATAAAAGAACTTAAGTAAAGTACATGTACTTTGAAGTAGCTTCTGACTTTTGCTTTAACATCTCAGAAACCCCCCTGTAATCTCAGTTATTCTCTGTGAGCCTTGAAGTCTCAGTGATTCTCCCCAGCACAGCACTATAGCTTCATTTAATTTTTATGACTGACATGTCTGACATGACGCTTCTTTTGATTTTTACGTTACGCTTCTTTTATTCTTCCATGATGCTTCTTAATTTTTTAAATGACACACTTTCATTAGTTTTTATATGAGGCTTCTATGATTTTTTCATGACGCTTCTATGTTAACATGACGCTTCTATGCTTGTTTACATGACGCTTTTATGATTGTTTACATGACGCTTTTATGATTGTTTACATGACGCTTCTATGATTGTTTACATGACGCTTGTATGATTGTTTACATGACGCTTCTATGATTTTTTACATGACGCTTCTATGATTTTTGCATGACGCTTCTATGATTTTTTCATGACGCTTCTATGATTGTTTGCATGACGCTTCTATGATTTTTTCATGTCGCTTCTATGATTTTTATATGACGCTTCTATGATTGTTTACATGACGCTTCTATGATTGTTTACATGACGCTTCTATGATTGTTTACATGACGCTTCTATGATTTTTAAGACGCTTTTATGATTTTAACATGACGCTTCTATGATTTTTTACATGACGCTTCTATGATTGTTTACATGACGCTTGTATGATTGTTTACATGACGCTTGTATGATTGTTTGCATGACGCTTCTATGATTTTAACATGACGCTTCTATGATTGTTTACATGACGCTTCTATGATTTTTACATGACGCTTCTATGATTTTTACATGACGCTTCTATGATTTTTTCATGACGCTTCTATGATTGTTTACATGACGCTTCTATGATTGTTTACATGACGCTTCTATGATTGTTTACATGACGCTTCTATGATTGTTTACATGACGCTTCTATGATTGTTTACATGACGCTTCTATGATTGTTTACATGACGCTTTTATGATTGTTTACATGACGCTTCTATGATTTTTTACATGACGCTTCTATGATTGTTTACATGACGCTTGTATGATTGTTTATATGACGCTTCTATGATTGTTTACATGACGCTTGTATGATTGTTTACATGACGCTTCTATGATTTTTTATGACGCTTGTATGATTTTAACATGACGCTTCTATGATTGTTTGCATGACGCTTCTATGATTTTTTTATGACGCTTTTATGATTTTAACATGACGCTTCTATGATTTTTTTACATGACGCTTGTATGATTGTTTACATGACGCTTTTATGATTTTAACATGACGCTTCTATGATTGTTTACATGACGCTTCTATGATTTTTACATGACGCTTCTATGATTGTTTACATGACGCTTGTATGATTGTTTACATGACGCTTCCATAATTTTTTTTGTCTTGGCGTTAAAAAGCTTTAATTAAAAAAACTCTACTCTCTAAAAATTCGAACCATCGTCCCTGCATTTAGCAGTTTAGTCTGTTTACCTCTAGGCTAGCTCTCATGAATTTTTGTCATTACCCCTAAATAGAAAATATTCCCAAGACAGCAAGCATCCCCCCAGTAGCAAGCATCCCCTAATACTCCTAGCAAGCATCCACCCAGATAGCAAGCATCTGCAGATAGCAAGCATCTGCAGATAGCAAGCATCTTGCAGATAGCAAGCATCTTGCAGATAGCAAGCATACCCCAAATAATGTAGAAGCATCCTTCCAGATAGCAAGCATCCTGCACATAGCAAGAATCCCTAAATAGCAAGCATCCCTGGATAGAAATAATCCTATACATGTAGCCAAGCTTATCAAGCGCAGTAATCCTTGGCTATCGAGTGCAGTAATCCTTGGTTTATTAATAGCAATAATCCATGGCTTATCGAGTGCAGTAATTCTTGGTTTGCCAAGTGCAGTAAGTAATCCTTGGTTTATTAATAGCAATAATCCATGGCTTATGAGTGCAGTAATCCTTGGTTTATTAATAGCAATAATCCTTGGCTTATCGAGTGCAGTAATCCTTGGTTTATTAATAGCAATAATCCTTGGCTTATCGAGTGCAGTAATTCATGGTTTATTAATAGCAATAATCCTTGGCTTATCGAGTGCAGTAATCCTTGGTTTATTAATAGCAATAATCCTTGGCTTATCGAGTGCAGTAATCCTTGGTTTATTAATAGCAATAATCCATGCCTTATCGAGTGCAGTAATCCTTGGTTTATTAATAGCAATAATCCTTGGCTTATCGAGTGCAGTAATCCTTGGTTTATTAATAGCAATAATCCTTGGCTTATCGAGTGCAGTAATCCTTGGTTTATTAATAGCAATAATCCTTGGCTTATCGAGTGCAGTAATCCTTGGTTTATTAATAGCAATAGTCCTTGGTTTATTGAGTGCAGTAATCCTTGGTTTATTAATAGCAATAATCCTTGGCTTATCGAGTGCAGTAATCCTTGGTTTGCCAAGTGCATAATCCTTGGTTTATTAATAGCAATAATCCTTGGTTTATCGAGTGCAGTAATCCTTGGTTTATTAATAGCAATAATCCTTGGCTTATCGAGTGCAGTAATCCTTGGTTTATTAATAGCAATAATCCATGGCTTATCGAGTGCAGTAATCCTTGGTTTGCCAAGAGCAATAGTCCTTGGTTTATTGAGTGCAGTAATCCTTGGTTTATTAATAGCAATAGTCCTTGGTTTATTGAGTGCAGTAATCCTTGGTTTATTAATAGCAATAATCCTTGGCTTATCGAGTGCAGTATTCCTTGGTTTGCCAAGAGCAATAATCCTTAGCTTATCGAGTGCAGTAATCTAAGTGTTTTTATTTAGTCCTTTAATAAAAGCTTTTAATAAAAAATTTTACACTACTACTTTTAAACTACTTAGATTCGAACCCAGGTCGCTGCATTAGTAGTCTGGTCTGCTCAGCTCTAGGCTGGCTCTCATCGAAGTTATCAGTGAATTTGTACCACTTATATAATTCAACACTCACACCAAGTCAGGTAGAGTAAAAAGTCACGCGAAGCAGTTATGACATAATCAATTTCTTAGGCAAGTCAGTACCAGTGTCTATGAAAGCTAACAATATGGTTACGTAATATAAATTCAGTACTGCACTATACTTTCACACTCAAAGCTGTGACGCAATTCAATTGAGTGTCAAATTCAGCCAGTACACAGACGATAAATAAAGTGTATTGTGATGCAATCTATTTCCGAATCAGAATTCAACCAGTCAGTTTTTTCTCTAGCATTTTTACAGTGCGTTTCAAGTCGAAATAGCTGCTTGACCTTTGCAAAAAAGCATGTTTTTCGAATATTTAATCCCTTTAGCATCGAGCAATTTCTTAGCCACGATGCATGTACCGTCACGGAAAAATTTCTGATCGAATGGTGCAAGTTCGAATAAAATCGGTTGAGCCGTTTTTGCTAAAATCGATCACACACATACCAACAGACCATTTTTAGTATATTAGAATGAATAAAAATTTTACTGTTTAAGACATTTGAAATTAATTATTTAGACAGGCAGACAGACAGACAGACAGACAAACTTTCCCTACAATCAGATATGAACCCTCGGGTCGGAATTAATAATTGAAATAATTAAATAATAATTTATTAATTTAATTTAATAATTTAATTTAATTTAATTTTTCCTGCTGCAACGCCGAGTGGGCCGCCGCCAGCCAAAGCGTCGCCTTAGCATCCTGGGCGCCGATGATCTCGCCCTGCTGTCCTCAACTGTCGAGGGCGCCCAATGTCAGCTAGACTGTCTGGTTGGCATTGCTGCGAGCGACGGCCTGGTGATCAACATGCAAAAGATCATCGTGCTCACTATGCCCACCAACATCCAAGCCAACATCTACTGCCAAGGCGCTGATGGGCAGGCAATGCTGCTGCCGCGCATTCAGCAGTTCGTGTACCCCGGCGGCTTGGTACCCGACGCCTTTGATGACCTGAGGCGTTGCTGTGGACTCGCTTGGGTGGCCTACTCAATTTGAGTTGCTTAGCTAAAGAGCTAGAAGTGATTGTTCCTTGATTATCCATATGACCATTAATCACTCTATCTGGTTTGTTGACCCCAATGATCCTACCATCCATACAAACACCACTGAGGGTGCATGGGCTAACTGCAAGGCTAAGTACTAGGCGATGCATGGTACTGCGGATGGCCTGTTCGAGATGTACCCACAAGAGTTTTTATGGTGCCGGCTGTTCCAAGAGTGTCAATTCGGGAACATGTATTGGATATGCCATTATTATCTGTTAACTGTTGTGACTATCATGAGTGACTATTATATAAGTTTATTGTCATTTCTTATTCTTGCTGTGCTGCAATTTTTTGAAAAATAATTATAAGCAGAAAACTGTAGGATTGCCTAGATTTATAGGGGTGCATATCAAATAAATGAATGAACAAACAAGTAAGCAAAGTGAATGAGAGAGTGATTGAATGAATGTACCAACAAAGGAGAGTATATTGCCTACCCCTATAAATCTATTGACTACTAATATGCTACATAGCTTGCACTTTAATAGCTTTTCTATTATATGCAGATTGAAGTATATACGTACTAAAATAATTTCTGTCAAGTGTCACTGAATCTTTTGCTGCACATTATGCATTTAAAATGGCATTAAAATGGCATTTTAGCTAGATGTAGTCTTAGTCTAAAGTCTTGAGCAAGGTTGCTATTGTAACTAAACCTCTTGCCATATACCTTGCACTCATCTGAGACTAGGTATGCACATAAAGCTGAGATGCCACTAAGAAGTACTTTTTTACAATGCTTGCACCTTTTTTCCTGTGCACTACACTGAGCTTTGAGATGGCTTTTACTGGTGAACTTTTTCTGCCAAGTGTTGCATACAACTTACAAGTTTGATTGCATGATATTTTTTATAAAGTTATATATTTGTCAAAAGGCTTAGGCTAATAACCTTAATTTTACTCAAAGAAATAGACTATATATATGACTGTATAAGTAGGTACATGTCTAAGACTGCCACACATTTTACTAGTTGGCAGTGCTTATCCCCATGGTACCGTAGGAATAATTTCTGTCTTATTCCAACAGTACCGTGGAGATAATTTTCTGCTTATCCGCATGGCACATTGACGAGATAGCTACCCCATCTTCTACATATGCCGTGGGAATAATTTTCTGTGTATCCGCACGGGTGAATTGTTGAAGCAATGCAATAATCTGTACAAACAAATTGAGAATTTACATGTCTAGTAAGAAGTCTACAGAAGCAGCGGCAATGGACTTTTCGGGGATGTCGGGATTAGACTAGTTGCTAAAAGTTCTTAAATTGTAAACAATTACTAGAGCAATTCATCTTAAATCATATGTCATAAATACAAAAAAGTGTTTTTTTGTGTAAAAAGGCCATTAAATCTTTACTTCTAAAAAAATAATGGCCAAGCAAAGTTATGTTGTTATACTGCACTCAAACTGTAAGTACTAAACTAAATTATGAACCCACGGCATATGTAGAAGATGGGGCAGCTATCTCGTCAGTGTGCCATGCGGATAAGCAGAAAATTATCCCCACGGTACCATTGGAATAAGACAGAAATTATTCCTACAGTACTGTGGGGATAAGCACTGCCTTACTAGTCAAGCTAGAAAAAATTCGGGTGATGTAATAATATAGTGCAATCTCGCAAAACATTTACAACCTATTAATAGATCTGCCAAGATTAAGGTATTGCACCATCAGCTTAACTTTTCTGCATGAGAATGCTATGAAAGTTTGATAGGAATGATACCAATAGCTTAATGCAGTCAACTAGCTAGATGCAACTCTAATATTCCCACCTGCTGATCTTTGGCAATTATAACATTTATAAACCCTTACCCCCATACCCAGTGCTAGCTGTATTTGCAACCCCTAAACTAAAGCCAAGAGAATGCTAGGCAAAAAGAGGCTAAGCCAATGCAATGAAATAATAGGACTAGAAAAAAGCAATTCAAAAGGTGATAAAACAAAAGTGCAGCAGCCAAAAGAAAGCTAAGCCAAAGTCCCATTTCAAATTAGAAAAAGGCGAGGTAGCAAAATTGAACGTGAAAAGGCGTAGTACTGAAAGAACATTCTTACTCTTAAGACTAAAATTATCATGGATAAAACCAATGAAAATAAAGACATTAAAATTGGTCCATAATTCTAATTAAATTGATGCTTTTAATTTATAGCGCTAGGTCTAGGTGATTTTAATGCCGAGGCATTAATTCAATAACAAGCTGTGCTTTTAAACTCACCAATGCAGAACTGTAGAATTCATAGAACTTTCCATTCTAATTCCAAACGTCTGGAAAGCAGTAGCGAGGGAGAGGGAGAAGACAGTGACAAAAGTAAGTGTGGATGTAGTGTAGATAGTTTATAGAAAGGCGCTTGTGCATGCACGGGAGAGGTGGCTGGACTCCGTGAAGGGTGTGGGCAACTCGGATTGGCGGAGAGGGAGAGAGGCGAAGAGGGAAATAAGAGGAGGGCTTAGTTGGCTGTTATGGCAGTCTGTCTGTGTTTGCTCTGAATTATAATAGACGTCCTTCCTTCCCGATGCGAGCGTATGAGAATGAATGATCAATAGAATTCTAGAATATCTAACCTGGGGCTGGAAGGCTTTTTCTTGTTTCAAGGCCAAACAGTCTCGTCCTCAACCCCCGTGATCTTGTCGGAAGAACTTGGTAGGGGAGGGGGGTTGATATTTTAGTCACGTTTCACATGTGTGCATTGTGCACATGACTCAGCCCCATATTTTTTCAGTTCGTCTAGGACTCTAGGGGACCTTATGGCAAGAAAAGCACACAAAATATGCGGCGTTAAAATTGGCCTTCTGCATGGGAATCTGGGATGACTTGGTCACTGGACCCTGATAAATGTAGTTATTTCGTGGGCTCGGAGTTCTATGGCATAAGATCCCCATGTTCAGGTTCGGGATACGTCTGCTCTGCTACGAGCTAAGCTAGCATGCTAATTAATCTGTCCAAATCCAAATTCAAAACCAAGAACTCTACCGAGACCAATCTAAAAAGAGGTTCACTGAGCCACTGTCAGCCACAACAACCACATTAATGATTGCAATTTGCAACTGGCTTTCTGGGTGAGAAGCAACTACTCGTAAAACTTGCTGCGAGGAATTGAGAATCATGAGAATAATTAATGACGCCAAAAATGGGAACCATAGATACAAAATGAGAATCGTGGCGCCAAAGTAAGATTGAGTGTGAGGGAGTGAGGGACTGACTGAAGATGGAGACTTCATTTCAGTATCTTGCATTAGTTGTAAAAAGGTCGTGTAGCGTATGGTTAACCCACAGTCACACACACACACAGACACAGCTAGCCTTAGCAAACCCCCCAAGAGTCCAAGCCCGAGGGGAGAGGAGAGGCGCAGACTGTACATTAACCCCACCACCATATATGGAAACTATATTATATTATAAACGCTGGGACGCAGTCTACACTGGGAAGAAAGTACGCTACACAGAGGGTGAGGGAGAGAGATAAAGAGATCGAGGGAGTTCTGGCTGTACAAGCCAAACCTGAACTGCGACAAAAAACACACGTTCTCTCTTGCATGAATTGGTATTTAATTCTGACTCAAAGCCGCTTTAAAGGGGCTTTACAACTTACAAGGGATACTTGCTAGTTGCCACGTTAGAGTTAGAGACAGAGTAATTGTTAGCCTTAGCTAGCTACAGCTCTCTTTAGTAAAACTTTATAATACCGGGTATAATACAAGTAAAACAATAATTTAATATACGCCATTGCCCATGACTCATTGGTTAAATACAGACCTGTTTATTGATATGTAATTACTGCCTTAAAAATTTAGATTCTAGAATATGCTATGGATTATGGAATACAGATTCTAAAAGAATTTTAAAAAAATTAATAGAATTCTCTTGTCTTACGCTATTTCAGTTTTCTGCGTGCTCTATGGTCTCTCTTTCTCTCTATGATCTCCTCTCTATGATCTCTTTCCTTCTCTATGATCTATCTTACCCTCTATGATCTCTACTTCTCTATGATCTTTCTTGCCCCTCTCTATGATCTCTTTTGCCCTCTCTACGATCTCTCTTGCCCCTTTCTATGATCTCTCTTGCCCTCTCTACGATCTCTTTTGCCCCTCTCTATGATCTCTCTTGCCCTCTCTATGATCTCTCTTGCCCTCTCTACGATCTCTCTTGCCCTCTCTATGATCTCTCTTGCCCTCTCTATGATCTCTCTTGCCCTCTCTACGATCTCCCTTGCCCTCTCTATGATCTCTCTTGCCCTCTCTACGATCTCTCTTGCCCCTCTCTATGATCTCTCTTGCCCATCTCTATGATCTCTCTTGCCCATCTCTATGATCTCTCTTGCCCATCTCTATGATCTCTCTTGCCCATCTCTATGATCTCTCTTGCCCATCTCTATGATCTCTCTTGCCCCTCTCTATGATTCCTTTCCTTCTCTATGATCTCTCTTGCCCTCTCTATGATCTCTCTTGCCCTCTCTACGATCTCCCTTGCCCTCTCTATGATCTCTCTTGCCCTCTCTACGATCTCTCTTGCCCCTCTCTATGATCTCTCTTGCCCTCTCTACGATCTCTCTTGCCCCTCTCTATGATCTCTCTTGCCCATCTCTGTGATAACAAGCTGCGGTCCAGTTGGCGGCTATTTAAACCGGTGTTTTTGGCCCGCTCGGGCTTCAACCGGTTCAACCCCTGCAACCCTTTCTGGAGACCGGCCAGGAACTTGCTCTTTCTCTGGCCCGACCGTCGTTTCTTGATCCCCGGATTGCGACTCCCCCATCATCATCAAGGACGAATTCCCCCGGTCATCAGCAGTGAACATCAAAGTTGAGAGCATCACTGTTAGCTATCTGCAAAGGTTGTGACATCAGCATCATCCCGGGTCTACAGCTACAGAGCATCAAGCCGATTCGGTCACTGTGGATTACCTGGTCTCCGGCTGTTGAGTTTCTGATTGGTTGGGTGAGAGGCTACCTAGACTTGCTTGATTGGGTGATTCCCTATCTGTCCCCCGTTTCAGTAGCTGGATTAGGCGCACACTTTTGCTCATTTTGTTCAGCAGTGCTGTTACTGAGGCAGAAATCATTCAATAATACTGCTAGTAGTCTGAAACTCTGAAACTCACTTTTCGCAAAGTAGAAAATCACTTTTTGCTACTTTTTCAGTGGCAAACATCTGCGTCATGCTTATTAACTGTGTGTTTCAATAACAACTTCGCGTTTCACACACTCCAAAAAGAACTAAAATTAAAGCTACTATTGTCAATCAAAAAAGCCTGTTGCTTTATTCACCAATCTAATTCGATAAATCAAAAACTGGCAATCCGCTGAGTCAGTCTTCTTCCAATGCTTTGATTGAGATGCTTTCCGTTTTCACATTCTGAGAAAGCAGCCAGCTGATAAGGATTGCCGGGACATTTGATGATTTGGTAGACCCGCGAACTCCACGTCTTCTGCAGATTATCTCTCTCTTTTGTACTGGAATGTTCCGGCAGCTCAACGTATGCTCGTGGCTAAAAACTTAAAAAAACTGGATTTAGCGTTAGTTTGAGCACCGAGTGATTTTTTTCCAAAACGTAGGATATGATTCGCGCAACACATTTCTTTTTCGGGCTATTAGATTAGCTCGTACACTGATATTCATGGCATGTACGCTTGTACGAGTACATTTAACGACAGTCTATTATCGATTTATTCATAGACTGCATCTTATCTGTCCCTACATGATGTATGATGAGCAAAATGCTTTTGTCAAAGATTTTTCCTGATTCGTTGATGGATAGAGTTTAATTGAACCATAGACAAAAGGGAACAATACTCAATACAGATTTCCCTATCCCACCCATAGACAAAAGGGAACAATACTCGATCAATACAGATTTCCCTATCCCACCCATAGACAAAAGGGAACAATACTCAATACAGATTTCCCTATCCCACCCATAGACCAAAGGGAACAATACTCAATACAGATTTCCCTATCCCACCCATAGACCAAAGGGAACAATACTCAATACAGATTTCCCTATCCCAACCATAGACAAAAGGGAACAATACTCAATACAGATTTCCCTATCCCACCCATAGACCAAAGGGAACAATACTCAATACAGATTTCCCTATCCCACCCATAGACCAAAGGGAACAATACTCAATACAGATTTCCCTATCCCACCCATAGACCAAAGGGAACAATACTCAATACAGATTTCCCTATCCCAACCATAGACAAAAGGGAACAATACTCAATACAGATTTCCCTATCCCACCCATAGACCAAAGGGAACAATACTCAATACAGATTTCCCTATCCCACCCATAGACCAAAGGGAACAATACTCAATACAGATTTCCCTATCCCAACCATAGACAAAAGGGAACAATACTCAATACAGATTTCCCTATCCCACCCATAGACCAAAGGGAACAATACTCAATACAGATTTCCCTATCCCACCCATAGACCAAAGGGAACAATACTCAATACAGATTTCCCTATCCCACCCATAGACCAAAGGGAACAATCCACAGACGTTGGGAAAAAGGCAAACAAATTGATAATTCGGACATCGGCACAAAGAATGCCAGCAGCAAACTCTCATACGAATAACAATCATTCTTAAACATTGACGTCCATGGAGTAAAGATCATAACTAAGATCGCATTTCAGAGATATCAAAATTAGCTGGCGACCCAAATTTGCTGGGTGAACTTTTGCACCAACTTAAACAGATGTACTAGTAACTTAGATAGTGCAAGCAACCATGAGCAGCTTCAAAAGAAATCACCTTCTCGATCTGTGCATCTGGGCAGAAAGATGTCCAGCAGTATTTGCGATGCCAGCCAGAGCTCCTTCACAAAGCTTCTTCTTTGGCTGGCTGGCTGACCGGCCAGACTAGCGTTCTGCTTTCGGTTCCCATGATATTGGCTAGATTAGCAGTTCATTCTATTCCAATTCAACCAATGATACTCGCTAGATTAGCAATCCATTATATTCTAATTCATCCAATGATACCCGCTAGATTAGCAATGCATTTTATTCCAAAATTATATCCATGATATTAACAACATTAGCAATCCATTATATTCCAATTCAACCAATGATACTCGCTAGATTAGCAATCCATTCTATTCAAATTCATCTCCATGATATTGGCTAGATTAGCAATCCATTCTATTCAAATTCATCACATGATATTGGCTAGATTAGCAATCCATTCTATTCCAATTCATCTCATGATATTGGCTAGATTAGCAATCCATTCTATTCCAATTCATCTCATGATATTGGCTAGATTAGCAATCCATTCTATTCCAATTCATCTCATGATATTGGCTAGATTAGCAATCCATTCTATTCCAATTCATCTCCATGATATTGGCTAGATTAGCAATCCATTCTATTCAAATTCATCACATGATATTGGCTAGATTAGCAATCCATTCTATTCCAATTCATCTCATGATATTGGCTAGATTAGCAATCCATTTTATTCCAATTCATCTCATGATATTGGCTAGATTAGCAATCCATTCTATTCCAATTCATCTCATGATATTGGCTAGATTAGCAATCCATTCTATTCCAATTCATCTCATGATATTGGCTAGATTAGCAATCCATTCTATTCCAATTCATCTCATGATATTGGCTAGATTAGCAATCCATTCTATTCCAATTCATCTCATGATATTGGCTAGATTAGCAATCCATTCTATTCCAATTCATCTCCATGATGTTGGCTAGATTAGCAATCCATTCTATTCCAATTCATCTCCATGATGTTGGCTAGATTAGCAATCCATTCTACTGACTTATTTAACTAATTTAGTCAATAAATACATTCAATGCTACTGTTCTGTCAATGCGTATTTTGACCAAGTAAATGCAAGACTTAGCAAAACAATTTTGTCAAATTAAAAATATTTTGTTGATTCAGACGAATAGAATCTCGATAGTCGTAATGATAAATGACTCGCGCAATTAGGCAAATATATTATTGCATTGAAAATAAACTATTATTTCAATATACAACATATAAATTGAAAAAAAAGTTCTGCACTGAAGAGGGGCAGGTTGCGATGTTAAAAAGTTGACATAAACAAAGGAGATCTGCTTCAAAACAGGGCTACAATTATACATTTAAGCATTGTGCAGTGCTAACAGCCAAGAATACTAAACACTAAAAACCTGCTCATGATTACTGTTAGTACGCACACAGGGTGTAGTGACACAAAGGTTGAAGCACATGCACAAAAAACTTGCAGACTAATTGATATTCGCTTGCATATAACAACAGACTAGAGTGTAAAAAAGCAGAAAAAAGCATGAAATTTACGTCTCAAATAGCATACGATTCAGAATCTGTTTAGGGAATTTTGCATTCAAGATGGGGAATCCAATAATATTCAGGATGGGAGAATAACATACTCAGAATGGGGAATCCAATATTCAGGATGGGGAATCCAATATTCAGAATGGGGAATCCAATATTCAGAATGGGGAATCCAATATTCAGAATGGGGAATCCAATACTCAGGATGGGGAATCCAATATTCAGGATGGGGAATCCAATATTCAGGATGGGGAATCCAATACTCAGGATGGGGAATCCAATATTCAGGATGGGGAATCCGATACTTAGGATTAGCAAACCAATATTCAGAATGGGGAATCCAATATTCAGGATAGGGAATCTAATACTCAGGATGGGGCACCCTATATCCAGGATGGGGAATCCAATACTCAGGATGGGGAATCCAATACTCAGGATGGGGCACCCTATACCCAGGATGGGGAATCCAATACTCAGGATGGGGAATCCAATACTCAGGATGGGGCACCCTATACCCAGGATGGGGAATCCAATACTCAGGATGGGGAATCCAATACTCAGGATGGGGCACCCTATACCCAGGATGGGGATAGGCATTTCCAGTGTAAATTTTATATATATTTAAGCATTTAATTTGCAGATTTAACAGCGTCTATTTTTTTATAAAAATCAGTATCGACCTGCGATGGAGGCAATCACTGACGTGAAACACAACAGCAACAAGATAAGCAACAGCGCGAATTGAAAACTGAAAAAATAATATTTATATAAGAGTAAGAGCTGTTTGAAATGGATTGCACATCTATTTTGAATCTAGATTAATTTATTAAGGATTCTTTAGCGACACAGAATCTCTTATTTTCTCAGACAGTCTGTATAAAAGTGGTACGGTCACATTTCGACCCTTCATTCTGACACGTTGATGTGACCGTCAAATAAACCAGTGTCACATTATTAACAGGCGGTCGCATCACGGGTGGTGACACTTGAAGGTCACCAAAAAATTGTGGCCATCACACTTTTATAACAGGGAAATCTGTTGTTTAGGTGTTAAGCGGTTGCGGCTGCTGCTGGTGCACCAGGGGATAAAATACTTCGGCATCTTCATCGTCCACCGAAGACGGGCTCTCAGCTCTAATAGGAACCGTCTGCAAAGTATTAGCGAGGAAACATATTACTAAAACTGAACAGTGCGCCCTAAAAAGGGCCGTTTGAAGTCTAAACAAAAATAAAACTGAAAAATATTACAGAACATGTTTTGATAAAGAAGATTTTTACTATTTTAGTCTTTCACCCCAATAATACGAACAGATGGGGCCGCCATGAATGAAAAATATGCCAAAGTAGAATCATGGTTCGCTTTTCTACTAAGTTGCCCTAAGAAGGGCCGTTTTATTTGTGCTCAGAAATTAAGATTCTGCTGCTAGGGTTGTCGGCTGGTGGAGGGGGGACATGCCAATGCTTTGTCCCCCCCCCCACCTCACCTTGTGAGCCGTTGTGGAAATCTATAATATTGCTCAGGGCGCCAGAATTCAGAACGCCTGCGGCGCCAAAATGAGTGTCTGCTTGCGGCGCCAAAATGAGTGCCTGTGGCGCTAAAATGAGTGCCTGCGGCGCTAAAATGAGTGCCTGTGGCGCTAAAATGAGTGCCTGCGGCGCTAAAATGAGTGCCTGTGGCGCTAAAATGAGTGCCTGCGGAGCCAAAATGAGTGCCTGCGGAGCTAAAATGAGTGCCTGCGGAGCTAAAATGAGTGCCTGCGGCGCTAAAATGAGTGCTTGCGGCGCTAAAATGAGTGCCTGTGGCGCTAAAATAAGTGCCTGCGGAGCCAAAATGAGTGCCTGCAGAGCTAAAATGAGTGCCTGCGGAGCTAAAATGAGTGCCTGCGGCGCTAAAATGAGTGCCTGCGGCGCTAAAATGAGTGCCTGCGGAGCTAAAATGAGTGCCTGTGGAGCTAAAATGAGTGCCTGTGGAGCTAAAATGAGTGACTGCGGCGCTAAAATGAGTGCCTGCGGAGCTAAAATGAGTGCCTGCGGAGCTAAAATGAGTGCCTGCGGCGCTAAAATGAGTGCCTGCGGCGCTAAAATGAGTGCCTGCGGAGCTAAAATGACTGCCTGCGGCGCTAAAATGACTGCCTGTGACGCTAAAATGAGTAACTTTGGCGCCAAAATGAGTGCCTGCGGCGCTAAAATGAGTAACTTTGGCGCCAAAATGAGTGCCTGCGGCGCTAAAATGAGTGCCTGTGGCGCTAGAATGAGTAACTTTGGCGCCAAAATGAGTGCCTGAGGCGCTAAAATGAGTGCTAACAATACCGATTCTCAAAACAATATACATCTAGAATTCTTGGCTTTGTCCACCCCATTCCATAAAACCGATGACGACGCCATGTCTGCGACAATCTTAAGCGTAAGTCATTCTCTTTATCCTTTGTAGTTGAGCGTTTCTTTAATTAATCTTCAAAAAAACATTAGAAGAGCCTTTTATTTAGTTCACAGATAAAAGACTGCAGAGTCGCCCGGCTATTTATAGGTGGATGGATGGATTACGGAGTATTCTCCTGGCAAAAAATGATGAGAAGGATGGGAGACGAGGAGTGGAGCACACGTACTTTGCACTTCTAGTGACGCCTTTGACGTCAGCGAGCTGCAGGCCCATCACCTCTCCCCCCGGCTCAACTCATCCCAGAGCCATTTTTGCTTTCAACTCCCTGCCTCTCTCCCTCACCTCCTATAAGCTTCCCTATAGTCAATTCCCCTCAACCCCGAACCCCGCCTGAAAAACACACACACGCACACAGAAAGGGGAGGCGAGGCTGCGTTCAAATTAGATTTTCGTAAATCCCCCTAGGGCTCCTAGGACAGGAGCCTTCAGCCCAGCCTGACTTAAGAATAAGCCTAGGAACTCCCCATCATACTCGTAATCCGCCACTGCAGATCATGCGTGCAAAGCTAAGATCAAGTCTGCTCTGTGCTCTCCACTAGCTAGATCCGTCAGTCAGCAACTACTCAAATTTTGGAAACCTCTGATTCGGTCCGACTGCACGTTCTAAAAAAATTATTTTTAACTTTTAATTAACCTTTTAATTATTAGCTACAACCGGTACAGAGGAAAGTGGGGAGTAAACCTGATAGACAGTAAATCCGGTCTGCTAAACTGGCTGAAAATACCTTAGGCCATTTGCGCTACATATCGGTAGACATGAAGATTCTTAAGTGCAAAAGCCATTTACGCTACATATCGGTAGGCTTGTTGATTTCTGTGTAAAATCTATTTAAGCTATATCTCAGAAGGCCTATTGATTCCTAGGTGTGAAGCTACTTACAATACATGTCGGTAGGCATTTTGATTCCCGTGAGCAAAAGCCATTTACGCTACATATCGGTAGGCATGAGGATTCCTGAATGCAAAAGCTATTCACGCTACACATCAGTAGGCATGTTGATTCCCGTGTATGAAGCTTTTTACGATACATATCGGTAGGCATGTTGATTCATGTATGTGAAGCTATTTACGCTACATATCGGTAGGCATGCTGATTCCTGTGAGTAAAAGCCACTTACGCTACATATTGGTAGGCATGAAGATTCATATGTGCAAAAGCTATTCACGCTACATATCGGTAGGCATGTTGATTCATGTATGTGAAGCTATCTACGCTACATATCGGTAGGCATGTTGATTGCTGTGTGTGAAGCTATTTACAATACATATCGGTAGAAATAAAATTGCGCTTTGTAGAAAAGTTAACGGCATTGATGGCTGTCGATATTGACATCAAGAAATTGGCTGCCACGTGAAAAGAATCGAAAGCTAATAAATAAACATTTCCTATTCATCTCCCAACTAAAAGCTTGCCCAATTTGCCCAGAATCGGCGGGAAAAACGTCTCAAAAAACCTCTGCTACAGTGGGCCAGACCTCTCAATAAAAAGCCTGCCTCGAAAAACCCGGTTACAAACAGAATTCCATTTATAGCAGGCCAGTAAGGGGAGAGGGAGAGACGGATTGAACCGGGGCAGAGTGAAAGCTGAGAGCAGCCATCGGGTTGGGGGAAAACAGCCTCAGTTCTGCGCCAACTGATGGGACTCGGGCAGAGGCTACGGCTTGCAGTGGCTGACTGATCGAGTCTGAGTAGCTATAGAAAAGGATGCACTTTTGATGAGTAGCTTTTCACTTCTCAATTGAAGCATGGGCTGCTGACACAGGAGACTGTCTGTCTGTCTGTCTGTCTGTCTCTGTCTGTCTGGCTGTCTGTCTGTCTCTGTCTGTCTGCTGTCTGTCTGTCTCTGTCTGTCTGTCTGTCTCTGTCTGTCTGTCTGTCTGGCTGTCTTGTCTATCTCTGTCTTAGTGTCTGTCTGTCTGTCTGTCTGTCTGTCTGTCTGTCTGTCTGTCTGTCTGTCTTTCTGTCTGTCTGTCTGTCTGTCTGTTGTCTGTCTGTCTGTCTGTCTTTCTGTCTGTCTGTCTGTCTGTCTGTCTGTCTGTCTGTCTGTCGTCTGTCTGTCTGTCTGTCTGTCTTTAGTGCCGGCCTGTCTGACATCCCGCAATCCACTCAAAGCTGCTCAGCACAGCGGCAGACAGTCAGAGAGATCAGAGGAGGCCCGCACGGACGGGAGTGAGCAGACAATCACAATAAAAGGATGCAGCGCGTCAGGCTTGCACTCTAAATCGTAGGCACTTTTCCTAACAAGAATTGACGAACGTAAGGTAGGGGGAGTGCGGAAAAATCTGGGCTGGAAGACGGAAGGCAGGGTCAGACGCAATGCCAGGCCCGCCAGTTTTAAGTAGATGAATATTCATATTAAATTTGACAGCCAAGGCAGTTGAAAGACTGCAAATTTCGAAATAAAAGGAAGAATTATTTCATTTTTTCCAATTTCCCATATCAAAGCACAGGAAAGGTAGGGACGCCCCGTCGAGAGATTATTTAATTAAAAAGGGAAAGAGAGAGAGAGAGAGAGAGAGAGAGAGAGAGAGAAGAGAGGATGCGAGGAGAAATTACACAGGAAGAGAGGGAAGGGAAGAAACCGGTCTGCCTGTATGTTTTCTGAAGAGAAGACAGGAAGAACAAAAGGAGACAAGAGAGAAGAGAAGAGAGGGGAGAAGAGAGGGAGAAGAGAGGGAGAGGAGAGGGAGGAGAATGGGAGAGAGAGAGGGAGAGAAGAAAAAAGGGAGGGAGACAAGAGAGAAGATAAGATAGGGAGAGAAGAAAGGGAGAGAAGAGAGGAGAGAAGAGAAAAGAGAGGGGAGTGAGAGGCAGAGAGAAGAGAGGAGAGGTAAAGAATAGAGAAGAGAGTCTGAAGAGAAGAGAGGGAGAGAAGAGAGGGAGAAAAGAGAGGAGGAGAGAGAGAGAGAGAGGAGAGAAGAGAGGGAGAAAAGAGAGGGAGAGAAGAGAGGGAGAGAAGAGAGGGAGAGAAGAGAGAAGAGGTAAAGAAGAGAGAAGAGAGGGGAGAGAAGAGAGGGAGAGAAGAGAGGGAGAGAAGAGACAAGAGAGGGAGAGAAGAGAGGGAGAGAAGAGAGGGAGAAAAGAGAGGGAGAGAAGAGAGGGAGAGAAGAGAGGGAGAGAAGAGAGGGAGAAAAGAGAGGGAGAGAAGAGAGGGAGAGAAGAGAGGGAGAGAAGAAGGAGGAGAGAAGAGAGGGAGAGAAGAGAGGGGAGAGAAGAGGCAGAGAGAAGAGAGAAGAGGTAAAGAAGAGAGAAGAGAGGGAAGAGAAGAGGGGAGAGGAGAGAGGAAGAGAGAGAGGGGAGAGAAGAGGCGGAGAGAAGAGAGAAGAGAGGGGAGAGAAGAGAGGGGAGAGAAGAGGGGAGAGAAGAGCGGAGAGAAGAGAGAAGAGAGGGAAGAGAAGAGGGGAGAGGAGAGAGGGAAGAGAAGAGAGGGGAGAGAAGAGGCGGAGAGAAGAGAGGGAGAAAAGAGAGGGAGAGAAGAGAGGGGAGAGAAGAGGGGGAGAGGAGAGAGGGAAGAGAAGAGAGGGAGAGAAGAGAGGGAGAAAGAGAGGGAGAGAAGAGAGGGAGAGAAGAGAGGGAGAGAAGAGAGAAGAGAGGGGAGAAAGAGAGGAGAGAAGAGAGGGAGAGAAGAGAGGAGAGAAGAGAGGGAGAGAAGAGAGGGAGAGAAGAGGCAGAGAGAAGAGAGAAGAGGTAAAGAAGAGAGAAGAGAGGGAAGAGAAGAGGGAGAGGAGAGAGGGAAGAGAAGAGAGGGGAGAGAAGAGGCGGAGAGAGAGAGAAGAGAGGGGAAGAGAAGAGAGGGAGAGAAGAGGGGAGAGAAGAGGCGGAGAGAAGAGAGAAGAGAGGGAAGAGAAGAGGGGAGATGAGAGAGGGAAGAGAAGAGAGGGGAGAGAAGAGGCGGAGAGAAGAGAGGGAGAAAAGAGAGGGAGAGAAGAGAGGGGAGAGAAGAGGGGAGAGGAGAGAGGGAAGAGAAGAGAGGGAGAGAAGAGAGGGAGAAAAGAGAGGGAGAGAAGAGAGGGAGAGAAGAGAGGGAGAGAAGAGAGAAGAGAGGGGAGAAAAGAGAGGGAGAGAAGAGAGGGAGAGAAGAGAGGGAGAGAAGAGAGGGAGAAAAGAGAGGGAGAGAAGAGAGGGAGAGAAGAGAGGGAGAGAAGAGAGGGAGAGAAGAGAGGGAGAGAAGAGAGGGAGAGAAGAGAGGGAGAAAAGAGAGGGAGAGAAGAGAGGGAGAGAAGAGAGGGGAGAGAAGAGGCAGAGAGAAGAGAGAAGAGGTAAAGAAGAGAGAAGAGAGGGAGAGAAGAGGGGAGAGGAGAGAGGGAAGAGAAGAGAGGGGAGAGAAGAGGCGGAGAGAAGAGAGAAGAGAGGGGAAGAGAAGAGAGGGAGAGAAGAGGGAGAGAAGAGCGGAGAGAAGAGAGAAGAGAGGGAAGAGAAGAGGGGAGAGGAGAGAGGGAAGAGAAGAGAGGGAGAGAAGAGGCGGAGAGAAGAGAGGGAGAGAAGAGAGGGGAGAGAAGAGGGAGAGGAGAGAGGGAAGAGAAGAGAGGGAGAGAAGAGGCGGAGAGAAGAGAGAAGAGAGGGGAAGAGAAGAGAGGGAGAGAAGAGGCGGAGAGAAGAGAGAAGAGAGGGGAAGAGAAGAGAGGGAGAGAAGAGGCGGAGAGAAGAGAGAAGAGAGGGGAAGAGAAGAGAGGGGAGAGAAGAGGGAGAGGAGAGATGGGAGAGAAGAGAGGGAAGAGAAGAGAGGGGAGAGAAGAGAGGGGAAGAGAAGAGAGGGGAGAGAAGAGGGAGAGGAGAGATGGGAGAGAAGAGAGGGAAGAGAAGAGAGGGGAGAGAAGAGGGAGAGGAGAGGAGGAAAGAGAAAGCAAACGCGCCATCTGAAGGCAATGGGGCCTCACCAGCAAAACAACGCCATTATCAATCGGATTGCCGTTAGCGCTGGCGGAGGGCGGTTCCACGTCAGCGAACGCCCGGGCAGCCGGAGCAGCGGCAACAGTGGGCGAGCCGGGATCGGACAGAGAGGAGGCAGCATTGACGGAGGATCTGGCGCCGCCGCCGAGGCAGCCGATGATGCCGCCACCGCCGCTGCTGCTGATGCCGCCAAGGCTGTCCGCTAAGGAGTAATAGTCATCGACTCCGTCCTGCGGATGCGACATTGTGCAAATTCAAAAATATAGTAAATCCAAGTTTTGTAGCAAGGATATGAATTTTTTTATGCCTGACAATTTTTTTTAGCTACGAAGCAGGTCACCAGTAGTTTTAATTAGAAAGAAATTTTAGCATGTTACGTAGAGACGATGATTCTAGTGTGTAAAGCTGTTTACGCTACATATCGGTAGGCATGAATATTCCAGTGTGTAAAAGGTATTTACGCTACATATCGGTAGGCATGAATATTCCAGTGTGTAAAAGGTATTTACGCTACATATCGGTAGGCATGAAGACTCCAGTGTGCAAAAGGTATTTACGCTACATATCGGTAGGCATGAAGATTCCAGTTGCAAAAGGTATTTACGCTACATATCGGGAGGCATGAAGATTCCAGTATGTAAAGGGTATTTACGCTACATATCGGTAGGCATGAAGATTCCAGTGTGCAAAAGGTATTTACGCTACATATCGGTAGGCATGAAGATTGAGGTGTGTAAGTTTTTCACTTAAAAGTTAGAACTGTGTTGAGATCTAATAGTCACAAACTATCGTGCTTAAGGTAGATTCGAGTTTGAGTAGCTCAAGGCCTGAGTAATTTGGAAAGTTAATAACAGTTGGGTAGGCAGACAAACCTCGACAGAAGCCACGCCACCCATGCTGTCGACATAAGGGGCGGCAGCACCAGCGACGGCGGCACCGCCGGCGGCAGTCGATGGGATTCGACCTTCCAGATCCGAGGAGCCGCGGCGACGTCGCTGACGGCGGTCGCGCAAGGCGAGGCCGACAGCTTTGAGAATGTCCAGCTTGCACAGGGGGCAGTTGCGCTGGTCCAGCAGCCAAGGGTCGATGCAAGAACGGTGGTAGAAGTGCCTGGGGAGGCGGGGCAACAGAGTGATACATTCTAATTGATCGAATTAACAATCTACTGAGTCTACCTCACAATCTACCGAGTTTACGTCACAATCTACCGAGTTTACCTCACAATCTACTGAGTCTACTTTACAACCTGCTGGTTGGTACTTGTAAACTACCAGTTGGAATTTACAATCTACCAGTTGGAATTTACAATCTATCAGTTGGAATTCACAATCTACCAGTTGGAATTTACAATCTATCAGTTGGAATTCACAATCTATCAGTTGGAATTTACAATCTACCAGTTGGAATTTACAATCTATCAGTTGGAATTCACAATCTACCAGTTGGAATTTACAATCTATCAGTTGGAATTCACAATCTACCAGTTGGAATTTACAATCTATCAGTTGGAATTCACAATCTATCAGTTGGAATTTACAATCTACCAGTTGGAATTTACAATCTATCAGTTGGAATTCACAATCTACCAGTTGGAATTCACAATCTACCAGTTGGAATTTACAATCTATCAGTTGGAATTCACAATCTACCAGTTGGAATTTACAATCTACCAGTTGGAATTCACAATCTATCAGTTGGAATTCACAATCTACCAGTTGGAATTTACAATCTATCAGTTGGAATTCACAATCTACCAGTTGGAATTTACAATCTATCAGTTGGAATTTACAATCTACCAGTTGGAATTTACGATCTGACGGTTGGAATTTACAATCTGCCAGTTGGAATTTACAATCTACCAGTTAAAATTTACAATTTACCACTTGGAATTACAATCTACCAGTTAAAATTTACAATCCACCAGTTGGAATTTACAATCTGCCAGTTGGAATTAACAATCTGCCAGTTGGAATTAACTATCTACCAGTTGGAATTCACAATGGAAGAAGACCAGCAAATCGCAAAGAATATGCTATATAGTTTCTCGCTAAAAGCAGCAGGAGGCAATAAATAATGCATAGTTCCCCAATCTGCTTGGGCAAAAGTACAAAGGGCAAATGGTTAGTAGCGGACATATTGGCCTGGATTAGGAGTTAAGCACAGCCCACTGCACCACCCTATCTACATAAATTCCTCTGGAAGGGTACAAAAAATACGGTACTTAGTGGAATTTCTTCCCACTTTTCCAGTGAAAGCCTGCCTGAAAGATTGCATTTCCCTAGGGAATAGGGAAAAATGGCTGAAAATATGATTGCAAGCGGCTGTATGGCCTTGAATAAGCTGTGCAAATTTTTCCATTTTTTACTTATCTGCGAATTATAATGCTATTGTAACTTGAGCCCACAGATTATTAACACCACTGCACCCTCTCCCCGCCCTTCACCCTCTTACCCTCTCACCCTCCTATCATTCTCCTACCCTCCCTTCACCCTCTTATCCCCTTCACTCTCTTACCCTCCTTTTACCCTCTTACCCCCCCTTTTACCCTCTTACCTTCCTTTTACCCTCTTAACCTCCTTTCATCCTCTTACCCTTCCTTCACCCTCTCACCCTCCCTTCACCCTCTTACCCTCCGTTCACTCTCTTACCCTCCCTTCACTCTCTTACCCTCCTTTCACTCTCTTACCCTCCGTTCACTCTCTTACCCTCCGTTCACTCTCTTACCCTCCCTTCACCCTCTTACACTCCCTTCACTCTCTTACCCTCCTTTCACCCTCTTACCCTCCGTTCACTCTCTTACCCTCCGTTCACTCTCTTACCCTCCCTTCACCCTCTTACACTCCCTTCACTCTCTTACCCTCCTTTCACCCTCTTACCCTCCGTTCACTCTCTTACCCTCCGTTCACTCTCTTACCCTCCCTTCACCCTCTTACACTCCCTTCACTCTCTTACCCTCCTTTCACCCTCTTACCCTCCGTTCACTCTCTTACCCTCCGTTCACTCTCTTACCCTCCGTTCACTCTCTTACCCTCCCTTCACCCTCTTACACTCCCTTCACTCTCTTACCCCCTCTTCACCCTCTTACCCTCCCTTCACTCTCTTACCCTCCGTTCACCCTCTTACCCTCCGTTCACTCTCTTACCCTCCCTTCACCCTCTTACACTCCCTTCACTCTCTTACCCCCTCTTCACCCTCTTACCCTCCCTTCCTCCTCCTACCCCCCTCTCCTGCCTACTCACTTGCAGGGCAGAATTCGGACAGCATCGGACACACGATACGGCTCAATGCAGACAGCGCATTGGTCTCCAATCCAGACGAAATCCTGGATCAAGGGTGTTTGATGGACAAAATCGATCGATACATGAATAACAGACATAAAAAATCAGTATAAATCGTATAAAAACCAATTATCCAATAAATAGCCAAGTGCTATGACTATTATTTTATTATTATCTAGCAAAAAACAGCTTCCATCTGGCGAGAACGCCCACGCTATCCATTTTATATAAAAAACACAGTTTGCATTTAGCTGTCAATAAGTCAGACCATGACAGACACACGTGAGCAGCTACTCAACTAACCTATAGCTCAGCTTCCATTGTGGAACTATTAGAGAGGATTCCTACATATTCCCACAGCTCCCCAATCAATACGCTTTAACTGTTTGGTTAAAGTTAGCTAGTCTGAGATCTTTGTTTGATGGTAGAATTAGTCATGTTATTATTCATATGCATCGCATACTAAATTTTGTTTCGTTCGTTTGTTCGTTTGTTTTGTTACTAAATTTCGATCATACAACTAGGGCCCCCTAGTATACAATGAAAATTTTTCTACAAATTTTTTTGAAGTGTCTGCATTCTCTATTTATTAAGCTATTAGTATAGCAATGGACTAGTCATCTACATTCTAGTAACTAGCATCTGAATTCTAGTAGCTAGCAATCTGAATTCTAGTAACTAGTAACTCTAGTAATTCTAGTAATTCTAGTAACTAGTAATCTGCATTCTAGTAACTGGTAATCTGAATTCTAGTAACTAGTAATCTGAATTCTAGTAACTAGCAATCTGTATTCTAGTAGCTAGTAATCTGAATTCTAGTAACTAGTAATCTGAATTCTATTAACTAGTAATCTGAATTCTAGTAACTAGTAATCTGAATTCTATTAACTAGTAATCTGAATTCTATTAACTAGTAATCTGAATTCTATTAACTAGTAATCTGAATTCTAGTAACTAGTAATCTGAATTCTAGTAACTAGTAATCTGCATACTAGTAACTAGCAATATACATTTTAGTAGCTAGAAAAAGGCGAGGATTTTTATACTTAATTAGTCACTATTAGCCATAATTATAAATCAGACAGAGTGCAATTATTCGCTAATAAACATATGCTAATAAAGCAGTGAGGCGAGCAACGCCAGTTTCACAGATGCCTCATCAAAGAAGAGAGGATGCCTCATCAAAGAGATGAGGCACGTGAGCAATAAGCAACCAGGCAGACTGACGCACAGGGCCTATCAAGGGAAGCACGCGAAGACCCGCAATAATAAAAAAGAGGCAATTTTCTCTGACAAAGATCTGCTTAGAACACGTGAGCCACTGCAGAAAAAATCTCATTCCTAGTAATTAATTATTGTCACCTGCACGAATCGAGACAGTTTTTTTGGTGCTGTCGTCAACATTCACCCGCACTCAACACGTCAACATTCAAAAAGCACTCTCTTTCGCTGCTTTTCAGGAAAATTTTCCCATAAGAAATCTTGCTTTCAAATTTCCACCCATCACCTGTAGGATCATAGTTTCTCACCCATAGGGCCATAAACTCACCCATAGGGTCATAAACTCTCACCCATAGCCCATAGGGTCATAAACTTTCATCCATAGGGTCATAAACTCTCACCCATAGGGTCATAAACTCTCACCCATAGGGTCATAAACTCTCATCCATAGGGTCATAAACTCTCACCCATAGGGTCATAAACTCTCATCCATAGGGTCATAAACTCTCATCCATAGGGTCATAAACTCTCATCCATAGGGTCATAAACTTTCATCCATAGGGTCATAAACTCTCATCCATAGGGTCATAAACTCTCACCCATAGGGTCATAAACTCTCACCCATAGGGTCATAAATTCTCACCCATAGGGTCATAAACTCTCATCCATAGGGTCATAAACTCTCACCCATAGGGTCATAAACTTTCATCCATAGGGTCATAAACTCTCACCCATAGGGTCATAAACTCTCACCCATAGGGTCATAAATTCTCATCCATAGGGTCATAAATTCTCATCCATAGGGTCATAAACTCTCACCCATAGGGTCATAAACTCTCACCCATAGGGTCATAAACTCTCACCCATAGGGTCATAAACTCTCATCCATAGGGTCATAAATTCTCGCCCATGGTCTTTTAAAAATAAACTCTTACTGATAGTCTCATAGAATCTCAATCAGCCTCAAATATCTCAACTGCTAATCTAAGAAAATCTCTAGTATTAGTCTCCTGAAATCTAATATATTGTATTTCATTAGCCTCATCTAAAAAATCAAACCACAAATTTACCTTGTCTCCAGGTTTAAGAATCCTCACGGGAATCATTGTCAAAGCCTTTTTAGCTGCATTACCAAGTCGACGCTGAATTATAACAGACAAAAAATTATGTTAGCATAGTCCGATATGTATCGAAAGTAATAGTAAAACAGCAGCAAAAATAGCATTACCGATAGACGCTCCTTAGCGTGCAAATAGCGGAATCTCTGCACATAATAGAACACCAACCAGGATAGGCTAATTATCATGAGCAGTATGAAGGACACGGACACAAACAGTACGGAGGTTTTATTAATGAGATTATCCAGCATAGACAGGCGATAATTAATACTGACACTGCAGCTCCGGTTCAACAGGTCCTCGGCTAAGCGACTGGGCGAACCGGCTTGTCCGGTGTAGGCCAGCACGTACAGACCTAGCGGATGCTGCAAGCTAGCCTCATCAGCCGGATTAAACAGCTGAGGCAGCGGAGCCCGTTCGGCAATATCCCGGAGTAGAAAGAGCTTAGCAAACGGAGACAGCTGGCGTACAGCTTGCACCAGCTGCAGCAGGGTGCACACTCGAGCGCTAACTAGGGCCACAAAATTGCCAGATTCAATCAAGTCGAACAGATTCGAAGGCGTCGAGGCGGCCGGATAGGCCAGCTGACAATTCGGATTGATATTGAAAGCTATGATTGGCTTGTGAATGATTGACAGCTCGTAGATGTCGGCCGGCCGCACTAGCCAGTTCAGTCTAGCTGGGGAACTGGTTGCCGTGGTGGCTCCGGCCGCTGTGGCAGCAATGGTGATCGCCGGTGGCGGCTGTTCAACACTGTAAGCTGCTGCAGCGGACTTCGACAGGCCCGGGGTGCAGTTGACAGCCAGGCTGTACTCGTCCTGACGCCTGTGATATGTTGGAGCCATGAGATCTGCCGGGTTGCTGGAGCCGGCGCCGCCAACAACGCTGATGCCGCTGCCGGAGACGCTCCTAGTCAGGTGGGTCTGACAGGAGCAGTTGGACAACAGCAGGGCTAAACAGAGTAGAGAACTGATTAGCTTGTGACACTTCATTCTGTCTTTTTTTTAACTAATAATCTTAAAGGAAACAAGAGTGGATTGTAGAAATCCCTATTTTGCTGCATTTTTACTATATATTATATGGGGGTGTTTTCAACACTGAGGAATTACCATTGGATGATGCCTGTAGGGCCAATCAGAAAAAAACACTCTCTTTCAACGGTAGACATAATTTCGTAAAGCACATTACAAGTGCATATAATTCAGAATGATTTACAGTTGGATTTTTATACTTCAAATCTGACTAACCCTATTGATAATTTCTATGAAAACTACAAACGGTAACAGATGTGTGCACCCTGGCGCACTTTATGCGACATTGTCTCACAACCGGCGAGTGGCATTGCTGCCCATTCCGCTGACTCCCCTGAACAGGCACACAAGCGCGCGGATACCTACGCAGTCATACACTCAGGGCACACACTCACACAGGAGTGTATAGCAGTCCTAACTATTTACCATTAGGCATGTCACACTTCACTGTGCTTTGGTGGTTGGCCCTCAGGGGTGTTAATTCCACCAGCAGACCCAAACTGAGATTCCCATTTAGCTCTGGACTAATGTGACTGCACTTGGAATCGAGCTTGAGCCGCTGGAACATACAAGCGCTGCACTAGGCTACAGCCTTCTAAATAAGAGTGTTAATCAGATAAAAATGAAGCACTGGCCATCATTTTCAATCTTTCAAAAAGAACTGAGAAGATTTGAGATCATTGCCAATCATCTTTGGCATCAAGAAGTACTGCAGCCATATCTACGGCTAGAAGATTCACTATCATCACCAATCACCAGCCTCTCTGACAAGTGTCTTTGGGCCAAAGAATGGCCAACCCCCAAGGCAAAGTACATGCCAAAACAAGAGTAGATATCTGCGCGCTTGAGTGCCTGCTCAGAGAAGTTAGTGGACTGGGCAGTAATGCCTCTAGCTAGTTGTGTGACAATGTCGCTTAAAGTGCACCAGGGTTCACACAGCCCCTTGCATGTCTGCAGCAGTGAGCGCTCACATGAACGACCTATAACCAAAATTTACTATAAGAACACCAACTAACATAGTAATGCCTATTTCCTGTCATGGCTAGCCTGGCAACCCAGGCGGAATCAGAGGACTTAAGTAGCGTGTTCTGTGCTAAAGAAGAGGCGTTAATTTTGCTTTAGGGTTTTTTTAAATGTAAGTTGCATTTTTGCCCAAAAACTACGTCGCATTTTTGTTAAAACTAAGTTGCATGGCTGACTGAATTTTGGAGGTTGCACATGTATGACTAGTCACATAGAGGGCCAGACCTACTTCCTAGAAGTAGATACATAACATATTCCAACTGGCTATACATGGCTGGCAAACTGACTAGGAACTCTAAAATTATATTATTGACTAGACTTTTACCAATGGGATAAAAGGGGAACATCTGCAGTCTACAATTAATATATTGGTCTTTGTCTGGCCATGGTGAATGCACATATATTGTAAAAGTTGTCTTGCTGCAACCTGCAACCCCTAGAAGCTAAGTTAGGATTGTGTTTTCTTTATTTATTTATTATAACTACTAGCTATAGCTATAGAAAATTATGGGAATAAAAGAAAGTGCAATATAATAGCTTGTATAAAACTATTTTTCTCAATGGAATTTTCTTGGAATATATTCAGACAAAACAAGCATAAAAAGACAAATCTTTTGTATTTAATAGATAACTCTTGCAAAGTTGCACCTTATATTCATTGTCATATTTTCTATATTTATGTTTTTTCTACTTAGGCAACAAGGAGGTTGAATGATCAAAGCAAGAAAGAAAAGAAATAAAGGGAAAACATAAGAAAAAAGAAAAAGAAAACAAAAAATAAGTTGCAACTAGAGCCAATTAAATATGTATATAATCTTTCTAAGATCAGATCAAGCTAATCAATTGTAGTATCTTTATTAGGTTCCTAGACATTTTATTATTTACCACTTTGTCATTAACTACCTAGTATTGCTTACTTTGTTATCTACTAATCAAATAAGTAAGAAATGACTATGAAATAGTATTTTATAATGGCTATTGGCAATAAAGGGGACTATGTAACTTATGGAGTACAAAATCTAAAATTGAATATAATTCTAACAAAAATACTATAAATTTTAGAAAGCCCTCATATCTTAACTAAACTAGACAATAGACAATGGCAAACTTACTTTATAAATTGATTTATAAATTATTTGTACTACAAAGATAGTCTAATATTATAAATTGATTTATAAATTATTTGTACTACAAAGATAGACTAATATAACATGCATAGCATATATGTGCAACTATTAGTCAACCTAGCCAATCTAGCCACCAGCCAGGGTCAGGATCGTGTACCGCTGTACGCCGGAACGAAAATTGCTTCCGTAGCTCATGCACGCCAATGTACGCCAACGAACTTTTTATCGCATACAAAAATACGCCAAAATAGAAATTACAAACTACAACTAATATTAAAAGCTTGCAAAATTTTAATATTTGATCAACCTATGTGTTAAAACTAAAAATCTTTTTACTAAACTGTAGAGAACTAGTTCATTTTAACTAATTTTGTTTTACTTTTACTTTCTTGAAAAGGTTAAGCCCGGTTTTTTAAATTTAGTTTTCCGTTTTTTTCATAAAGGGCCAGCCATTCTTTCTGATCAAAATTTAGCTACTGTAACTATGTACATGGAAACTATGCCAAATGCAAACTTTATCATTTTTGTATGCTAATTATGTAGATTGATTGTTGGGACTCGGAACTTTTGGTCCCACCTGCTGGTCTCGGCAATCTCTATACGCCAAGCTGTACGCCAAGAGGGCACGCCAGGCGCCTTTGTACGCCAAGTTGTACGCCAATGTGTAATCTAGGTCCCTCTGTACGCCGGAATTTTCCGGCGTACATGTATACCATCCCGAGTCTGGCCACCAGTAATTGTGAATAGATCAGGGATAAATCACAAAAATGACTACCCAAAAAATGCAGACATAGTTAGATAATAAGGCATTTTTATGCTTAAGCTATTTTACATGCACTGCCTTAAAATATGAAACAAAATAACTCTTTAAATCCTATTAAGTCATATAGGCGATATAGCCTATGGCTATAGCCTTATGTAAAATATTAAAATATACATTCCCAGTTGTCTGAAACAAGACTTCTTTTATTTACAGGTAAGTCGCCTTTTAGGTCAAAAAGTAAGACACACGGCCAGTATAATTAAGGGGGTTGCGCATGGTAGGCCTACCATTCAATTTCAAGCATAGAAACTTAGAAAGCACTCTACTATGGTCAATACTCAATAGAAGCCAAAAGCCAGATGTTTCAACTAGAAATAATTATTTTTTAGAAATGACAGTAGGCTAGAAATAGAAATACGCATTTTTCTTTTACCCAACATGTCTAAATTTATAGAACAAATAAAATAAAGCAAGCAAAAACGACATGCAACTTTGATGCTTTATAAAATTTCAATTCTTATTTTCTAGAATTAAAAAATTTAGAAAATACAGTAAATATTTTACAAGCTAAAACAAATATGTAATTTAACTATTATGATTGTTGAGTAAAAAAGAGTTTTTTTATAATGTCAATTAAAATTAATAAATAAATAAAACTTATAATGTGGGCTATTGATCAACATAAATTTAATGCAATGTATTGTAATCGTTAAGAGAAGCTGGGTTGGTTTCACAAATGCGAAATTTCATAACCGCCAATTTTTTGAAGTCACTCTCATAAACGCGAAACTTCACAAGCGCGAAACTTCACAACCGCTAAATCACCTACTTTCATAAGCGCTAAATTTCATAAACGCGAAACTTCACAACCGCTAAATGTCATCTCTACTTTCACAACCGCGAATTGCTTCATAACCGCGAAACTTCACAACCGCTAAATGTTTTGCACTTACTTCTATACGGCAGTCTTTTTAGCGGTACATACAGGCAATATACTACATACATACAACCAGACGTATTTGTGTAATCTGTTAGGTAGGGTTTCGACCGTTAAAAAGGGTCGATTGTTTAACTTTTTAGGTACGATTACGTTCGTAGCGTTCGCTATAGTTACTTATTAAATGTAGTACAGATCTCGCAACCGCTAGATCGATCCGCTAGCTGTGCATTCTAATCAAGACAATTGGAAGTGTTTACCATGTAATGCCCCAGTTAGACAATATAGTTTTCAGACTGTCACACACTATAGTGTTACTCTGTTACCGAAGAGCCCACCTATAACAAATTTACTGCTCGGAAGAAGCAAATTACAGTTTCTTCTTTTGGTTGCTTTAGAAAATTTCTTTAAGATCTACAATCGTTCGCACCATTGCTGAAACTTTTAGCAGTATTAGAGTCACGCACGTAATCTCTGGCGCACCCATCTCTATACAACGTCATTTTGTTGATCAGCTGCTTCTATTTAATACACAACGAAATAAAAAAGACACATTGACCCTACGAAAACAACAACTATAGCTAGCTGTAACCACCCTGCATTAATTACAAAAAGCCCTTTCCTTAAGTCTCACTCAGTCTTTTCCAGCCTTCAACAAAACAAATATCTCTCGCTTTGCATAAATTATACAGATTCTATTGTTTAAAATGTACCAGCTTTCTTTCTTTGTATGTGGCAGTTTTTTGTCTCAATGTCAGGTAGGTTTATAGATAACAACGAAGCAGTGCATATATACCTGTGTAAACTAAGCTATAATTTAAACGAGTCTCGCCCAAAATTTAGTGCACAAAGTGACGTCAAAGCACTGAATAGCGTCAAAGCAAGAAATAATTGTTTACACGTATGTACATAAAAATTCGAACAATAGAACTTATAACTTTTGACGGCAAAAGGGTTTCGTGACCTGTACTATTTTCTATCTTTAACTTCCATCGTTAGAAGTTTCCCATCCCAGAAATTTCCTATCCTAGAAGTTTCCCATCCTAGAAGTTTCCCATCCCAGAAATTTCCTATTCTAGAAGTTTTCCTAGAAGTTTACCGTCCCAGAAATTTCCTATCCTAGAAGTTTCCCATCCCAGAAATTTCCTATCCTAGAAGTTTTCCATCATAGAAGTTTTCCATCCTAGAAGTTTTCCATCCTAGAAGTTTTCCATCCTAGAAGTTTTCCATCCTAGAAGTTTACCGTCCCAGAAATTTCCTATCCTAGAAGTTTCCCATCCCAGAAATTTCCTATCCTAGAAGTTTCCCATCCTAGAAGTTTCCCATCCTAGAAGTTAATTTTCCAATCCCAGAAGTTTCCCATCCCAGAAGTTTCCCATCCCAGAAATTTCCCATCCCAAAAGTTTCCCATCCCAGAAATTTCCCATCCCAGAAATTTCCTATCCTAGAAGTTTCCCAACCCAAAAGTTTCCCATCCCAGAAATTTCCCATCCCAGAAGTTTACCATCCCAGAAATTTCCCATCCCAAAAGTTTCCCATCCCAGAAATTTCCCATCCCAGAAATTTCCCATCCCAGAAATTTCCCATCCCAGAAGTTTCCCATCCCAGAAGTTTCCCATCCCAAAAGTTTCCCATCCCAGAAATTTCCCATCCCCAGAAGTTTCCCATCCCAAAGTTTGGCATCACAATGGCTTTCAGAACTTTACAAGAACCATCATGCATAGTTGCATGCAAGTGCAAGACCCAATAAAGAGTGTGCGGACAACACAATCTTAACAGTTGGTTGACGATATAGTTATGGAATCTATACTGCACTATTATAGAAAAACCGTAAAATGCGAGCATAAATAAGGCAATAAATTTAGTCTAGGTGGAAATATCAAGAGGCCACCCAAACTGAGGTTAATTCTTGTGGACACAGATGGATCACATCCCAGCCTAATACCAACTCACTCTTCTTTGCATAATGAAGACTGCCAAAAAGAATTGATAATTGAATAAAGCTGGAATAAAATGAGAAAGGAGACTGGATAAAAAATGAGCGATGATGCTGGCTATCAAAAAGGTAGAGAGGGCTGCGTGAGTTGCATTCAATTTCAGTCTGAGGTAATGCGTTTATTTACAAGCGAAACTGCAGTATGCGTGGCCTGTTTATTTTCAAGCCTGCAGTTTATAGGTGAAGGCTCTGAAATGCAGTAACAACCCACCCCCCCCCCTAAGACAGCGACTGCTCACAGGAAGCAATTGAGCAGTCTTAAAAGGCGCTCAGTTGAAATTGTGGACCATCTTTCACATTTCCCGTCACTTGCGGGGGTTAAACTGAGGGGCTGAGATAGTGGCTTGTGTGCGATTCGGTCTCTATAAAAACCGTTGAATGCGAGTGGTTGGCTAGGAGTGCTCATGCATGTCTAAATCTAGACATCTATCAATACATCTGGACATTAATACATCAGAATAAGATTAGCGCAACAGCTGTCGCGCGTGATAGCAAGATGAGAGTGCCAAAAAGGTGAGATTAGAGTGTCGAATAGGAAAGATTAAAGTGCCAAAATAGATGAAGTTAGACTTCCGAATAGATGAGATTAGAGCACTCAAAGATATGAGATTAGAGTTTCAAATAGATAACAACGAGATTAGATGAGATTAAAGTTCAAAAATAGAAGATATTAGAGTTCCCAAATGGATGAGATTAGAGCGCCTGAATAGATGAGATTAGAGCGCCCAAATGGATGAGATTAGAGCGCCCAAATGAATGAGATAAGAGCGCCCAAATAGATGAGATTATAGCGCCTCAATATATGTGATTAGAGCGCCCAAATGAATGAGATTAGAGTGCCCAAATGGATGTGATTAGAGCGCCCAAATGGATGAGATAAGAGCGCCCAAATGGATGAGATTAGAGCGCCCAAATGGATGAGATTAGAGTTCCCAAATGGATGAGATTAGAGCGCCCAAATGGATGAGATTAGAGCGCCCAAAATGGATGAGATTAGAGCGCCCAAATGGATGAGATTAGAGCGCCCAAATGGATGAGATTAGAGTTCCCAAATGGATGAGATTAGAGCGCCCAAATGGATGAGATTAGAGCGCCCAAATGGATGAGATTAGAGTTCCCAAATGGATGAGATTAGAGCGCCAAATAGATGAGATTAGAGTTCCCAAATGGATGAGATTAGAGCGCCAAATAGATGAGATTAGAGCGCCCAAATGGATGAGATTAGAGCGCCAAATAGATGAGATTAGAGCGCCCAAATGGATAAGATTAGAGCACCTGTGGCTCATCAAATAGCCTAAGTTTCCAGGCCAATCCAGATCACACGTCAAACCAGCACTCCACGACAAGCGAGTCTGTTACGCCAAGCATCTTTTCCCTTACCCCCCCCGCTCAGCTTCTATTTAAGTTGACTCAAAAGCAAATTTTAGCAGCGTGTCAGGTGTTGTAAGCTTGCTTTCTTTTAGTCGCTTTTATCTTGCTTGTTGGTTTACCGACACCAAACTGATTAGTGTACCATGTCAGGTAAGGTTAATGCTAATACATATTAATGTAAATGATTAGTTTGGCAAGCTTCCAATGTATATAGTACTTCCTCTTAGTAAAAAAGTTCAAATAGAGGTGGAATTAACGAAAACAAGCTTTATTGATAGTGCTTAGCGTAGTAGTTCTCCGTATTTCTTTGCATTCTGCTTCAATTGCATATATTTTACATGTACTGTATGCGTTTCTTGGAGACTGCGTCTTTTTAGATAAAGTTCACTGACTTTAATTCCCGTTTTCCCTCTTAAGTCTTCTCCCAATTTCAACTCTGTGACTCTCCCTCAGTTCTATCTGTGACTCTTCCTCAGTTTGTGACTCTCCCTCAGTTCTATCTGTGACTCTCCCTCAGTTCTTTATGTGACTCTCCCTCAGTTTGTGACTCTCCCTCATTTCTATCTGTGACTCTTCCTCAGTTTGTGACTCTCCCTCAGTTCTTTATGTGACTCTTCCTCAGTTTGTGACTCTCCCTCAGTTCTTTATGTGACTCTTCCTCAGTTTGTGACTCTCCCTCAGTTCTATCTGTGACTCTTCCTCAGTTTGTGACTCTCCCTCAGTTCTTTATGTGACTCTTCCTCAGTTTGTGACTCTCCCTCAGTTCTTTATGTGACTCTTCCTCAGTTTGTGACTCTCCCTCAGTTCTATCTGTGACTCTTCCTCAGTTTGTGACTCTCCCTCAGTTCTTTATGTGACTCTTCCTCAGTTTGTGACTCTCCCTCAGTTCTTTATGTGACTCTTCCTCAGTTTGTGACTCTCCCTCAGTTCTATCAGTGACTCTTCCTCAGTTTGTGACTCTCCCTCAGTTCTTTATGTGACTCTCCCTCAGTTTGTGACTCTCCCTCATTTCTATCTGTGACTCTTCCTCAGTTTGTGACTCTCCCTCAGTTCTTTATGTGACTCTTCCTCAGTTTGTGACTCTCCCTCAGTTCTTTATGTGACTCTTCCTCAGTTTGTGACTCTCCCTCAGTTCTTTATGTGACTCTTCCTCAGTTTGTGACTCTCCCTCAGTTTGTGACTCTCCCTCAGTTCTATCTGTGACTCTTCCTCAGTTTGTGACTCTCCCTCAGTTCTTTATGTGACTCTTCCTCAGTTTGTGACTCTCCCTCAGTTCTTTATGTGACTCTTCCTCAGTTTGTGACTCTCCCTCAGTTCTTTATGTGACTCTTCCTCAGTTTGTGACTCTCCCTCATTTCTATCTGTGACTCTTCCTCAGTTTGTGACTCTCCCTCAGTTCTTTATGTGACTCTTCCTCAGTTTGTGACTCTCCCTCAGTTCTTTATGTGACTCTTCCTCAGTTTGTGACTCTCCCTCAGTTCTATCTGTGACTCTTCCTCAGTTTGTGACTCTCCCTCAGTTCTTTATGTGACTCTTCCTCAGTTTGTGACTCTCCCTCAGTTCTATCTGTGACTCTCCTCAGTTTGTGACTCTCCCTCAGTTCTTTATGTGACTCTTCCTCAGTTTGTGACTCTCCCTCAGTTCTTTATGTGACTCTTCCTCAGTTTGTGACTCTCCTTCAGTTCTTTATGTGACTCTTCCTCAGTTTGTGACTCTCCCTCAGTTCTTTATGTGACTCTTCCTCAGTTTGTGACTCTCCCTCAGTTCTTTATGTGACTCTTCCTCAGTTTGTGACTCTCCCTCATTTCTATCTGTGACTCTTCCTCAGTTTGTGACTCTCCCTCAGTTCTTTATGTGACTCTTCCTCAGTTTGTGACTCTCCCTCAGTTCTTTATGTGACTCTTCCTCAGTTTGTGACTCTCCCTCAGTTCTATCTGTGACTCTTCCTCAGTTTGTGACTCTCCCTCAGTTCTTTATGTGACTCTTCCTCAGTTTGTGACTCTCCCTCAGTTCTTTATATGACTCTTCCTCAGTTTGTGACTCTCCCTCAGTTCTATCTGTGACTCTTCCTCAGTTTGTGACTCTCCCTCAGTTCTTTATGTGACTCTTCCTCAGTTTGTGACTCTCCCTCAGTTCTTTATGTGACTCTTCCTCAGTTTGTGACTCTCCCTCAGTTCTATCTGTGACTCTTCCTCAGTTTGTGACTCTCCCTCAGTTCTTTATGTGACTCTCCCTCAGTTTGTGACTCTCCCTCAGTTCTATCTGTGACTCTTCCTCAGTTTGTGACTCTCCCTCAGTTCTTTATGTGACTCTTCCTCAGTTTGTGACTCTCCCTCAGTTCTTTATGTGACTCTTCCTCAGTTTGTGACTCTCCCTCAGTTTGTGACTCTCCCTCAGTTCTATCTGTGACTCTTCCTCAGTTTGTGACTCTCCCTCAGTTCTTTATGTGACTCTTCCTCAGTTTGTGACTCTCCGTCAGTTCTTTATGTGACTCTTCCTCAGTTTGTGACTCTCCCTCAGTTCTTTATGTGACTCTTCCTCAGTTTGTGACTCTCCCTCATTTCTATCTGTGACTCTTCCTCAGTTTGTGACTCTCCTTCAGTTCTTTATGTGATTCTTCCTCAGTTTGTGACTCTCCCTCAGTTCTTTATGTGACTCTTCCTCAGTTTGTGACTCTCCCTCAGTTCTATCTGTGACTCTTCCTCAGTTTGTGACTCTCCCTCAGTTCTTTATGTGACTCTTCCTCAGTTTGTGACTCTCCCTCAGTTCTATCTGTGACTCTTCCTCAGTTTGTGACTCTCCCTCAGTTCTTTATGTGACTCTTCCTCAGTTTGTGACTCTCCGTCAGTTCTTTATGTGACTCTTCCTCAGTTTGTGACTCTCCCTCAGTTCTTTATGTGACTCTTCCTCAGTTTGTGACTCTCCCTCAGTTCTTTATGTGACTCTCCCTCAGTTTGTGACTCTCCTTCAGTTCTTTATGTGACTCTTCCTCAGTTTGTGACTCTCCTTCAGTTCTTTATGTGACTCTTCCTCAGTTTGTGACTCTCCCTCAGTTCTTTATGTGACTCTTCCTCAGTTTGTGACTCTCCCTCAGTTCTTTATGTGACTCTTCCTCAGTTTGTGACTCTCCCTCAGTTCTTTATGTGACTCTTCCTCAGTTTGTGACTCTCCCTCAGTTCTATCTGTGACTCTTCCTCAGTTTGTGACTCTCCCTCAGTTCTTTATGTGACTCTTCCTCAGTTTGTGACTCTCCCTCAGTTCTTTATGTGACTCTTCCTCAGTTTGTGACTCTCCTTCAGTTCTTTATGTGACTCTTCCTCAGTTTGTGACTCTCCCTCAGTTCTATCTGTGACTCTTCCTCAGTTTGTGACTCTCCTTCAGTTCTTTATGTGACTCTTCCTCAGTTTGTGACTCTCCCTCAGTTCTTTATGTGACTCTTCCTCAGTTTGTGACTCTCCCTCAGTTCTTTATGTGACTCTTCCTCAGTTTGTGACTCTCCCTCAGTTCTTTATGTGACTCTTCCTCAGTTTGTGACTCTCCCTCAGTTCTTTATGTGACTCTCCCTCAGTTCTTTATGTGACTCTCCCTCAGTTCTTTATGTGACTCTCCCTCAGTTCTTTATGTGACTCTCCCTCAGTTCTTTATGTGACTCTCCCTCAGTTCTTTATGTGACTCTCCCTCAGTTCTTTATGTGACTCTCCCTCAGTTCTTTATGTGACTCTTCCTCAGTTTGTGACTCTCCCTCAGTTCTTTATGTGACTCTCCCTCAGTTTGTGACTCTCCCTCAGTTCTTTGTGTGACTCTTCCTCAGTTTGTGACTCTCCCTCAGTTCTATCTGTGACTCTTCCTCAGTTTGTGACTCTCCTTCAGTTCTTTATGTGACTCTTCCTCAGTTTGTGACTCTCCCTCAGTTCTTTATGTGACTCTTCCTCAGTTTGTGACTCTCCCTCAGTTCTTTATGTGACTCTTCCTCAGTTTGTGACTCTCCCTCAGTTCTTTATGTGACTCTCCCTCAGCTCCCTCTGTGACTCTCCCTCAGCTCCCTCTGTGACTCTCCCTCAGTTCCCTCTGTTACTCTCCCTCAGTTCCCTCTGTGACTCTCCCTCAGCTCCCTCTGTGACTCTCCCTCAGCTCCCTCTGTGACTCTCCCTCAGTTCTCTCAGTTCCCTCTGCGACTCTCCCTCAACCAAGTGCTCCTTCTTCACCTCAAGCAGCAGCCAGAGCTTCAGTGCAGTCTGCCAAGCGCAGTCCGAACACTTCGGCAGTGCAGCAGCGCCGTCAGAAGACAGCTTCAGCTGCCGCTCAATCCAACGGTTCAAAGACGCACCACCTTCAGCTGGTGGCGGATTCTGACAAGTCGAAAGCTGCAGGGGACGGCGGCGGAGGGGAAGCTGAAGAATCCTGCATACCGGATGTGAAGTGAGCTTCAATGGAAACACTAGCTGTTCTTAGAAAACATTATTTTCTTTTTAAGCCTCAGTATCTCTCATAGAAACTGAGTTCCCTTCTGAGACTTTAATTCTCCTATACGCTCATGAATTCGCCATAGCAACCCGAATACCCTGCATAGCAACCCGAATATCCTCCATAGCAACCCCGAATATCCTCCATAGAAACCCGAATATCCTCCATAGCAACATAAATATCGTCCATAGCAACCCGGGTATCCTCCATAGCAACCTGAATATCCTCCATAGCAACCTACATATCCCCCATAGCAACCCGAATATTCTCATATCAACTGGAATATCCTGCATAGCAACCCGAATATCCTGCATAGCAACCCGAATATCCTGCATAGCAACCCGAATATCCTGCATAGCAACCCGAATATCCTGCATAGCAACCCGAATATCCTGCATAGCAACCCGAATATCCTGCATAGCAACCCGAATATCCTGCATAGCAACCCGAATACCATCCAAATCCATCAAACTCGCAGCCGATCCATCCAAGTTCGCCCGGGCAAGCGCGGCGGTCGCTACCAGCTGCCTGACGGCGGCTGCCTGACCATCCCGGAGGCCGGCGGGTTCAGCCGCAACGACAGCATCACCGTCAGCTCGGTGCAACCAGCCGAGCTGTCAGACTTCACCGTTCGCCTAGCCGAGATGGAACGCCTGGTCTCCCCAGTCTACCAGCTCGCCAGCCCCAGCGTGCGCAGCCTAAGATGCCAGCTGGCGTTGAAGCTGCCGCTGAAGCTGCCAGAAGGCGAGCCAAGCCAGTTCAGTAGACTGCGGCTGCTGCACCGAGGCAGCGGCGGCGGAGCGCCTTGGAAGGAACTTCCGGCCAGCAACCTGGAGGTGAGGCGCCGACACTTCAAGTGGGACTGTGGCGTCCGTAGATTCGAAAAACAAGTAGAAAATTTCCGTTTCAGCAAAGCCGGTTTTTCCATGGTTTTTACGCGGGTTTTCCACAGTTTATCCTTCTGCGAAAAGTTCACTCAGGCTTCTCATAGTTGCAATCCGCTTCCAATGCCGCTGACTCAGCACATTTGTTATGCTTCTTCTCGGGTTCTTGAAGATGTTCCTAGAAATAGAACCCGCTGCTCCTGAAGTAGCTAGATAGCACCGTTGTACTACCTATCGATTTGCCTGATAATGAACCTAAAACGTTAGCCTTGACTTGGTAGGGTTGCTGCCACCTTGGTGTGCGGACTCGACGCGTCGGCAGAGTTGTCTATCCGTCACCTGAAATAAAATAACGAAGTCGCTCGGAGCAAAGGCAAATCAGAAAAATGTCTCGACAGTTGATCGTCTTAGTAGAATGCTGCTCGAACCTGAAAACCTGAAAAACCTGAAATGAGAGAGGAGAGCTCGGAGAAGGCTTTCGAGTCAGCCACGATGCTCCGCGAGACGACGCAGTCTGGAGAAAAATGGCTCGCAGATGCTCCGTATTTATAGCCAAGCGGACCCCCAAAAGAGTGAGTTTCATGCGGTGAGCGCGTGAAACTTCCTTATTTGGTCACTAAAATCATGCGAGCGACGCGTGATTCAAGGCCAACTTCCAAATAAGGCAACCCTGTCACGCAGCAGTGGCGTGACTCAAGGTCAGTGGCCACGCACAGTGTGTGTGCACAGTCACGTGCTTTTCTGTGCTAAAAATAGAACATGGGCGGATGAGTCATCCTGTTTAGTCGTACTCCCTCTAGGCAGTCATTATACTCCGCGCAGGTGATGAGTCATCCTGCTACGCCTCCTCAGCGCGAGTGGGAAGACATTGAGTGTGGCTGCCCACGCCTGCTCAGGCGATGAGTCATCGGGCAGTAAACACTTAGGCCCAGCACAGGGTAACTCTCTCACTAGATCAGGTGGACTGAGCTGCTGTGCAGCGGACCACAGCACTCTTAGGGAAAGCTAGTGAATGCTGCTGAATAACCAGCTAGCAGCCAGTCACTACACATGCCAGTACTGTACGCACTCATACACACGCTCACACGGGTGTACAGCGGCCCTGCCTTGTGCACTCAGGCCCTCAAGTATGCGATTCGCCCTGTCAAATTGTAAAGTACTCGTGGAGGAGCTGCTAAAATGCCATGGTTCATTGGGGGGGGGGGGGGTGGAATGGCTGAGTTGTCAAGGCAGGCACATGGGAGAGTTGCTGAAACGTTGTAACCCTCAGCAGGGTTATTGTTAGTGTTTGGGTAGGGTTAGGGTTCGACCATTTTAACGAATCACCCTGTAAACAGCTGACTTTCAGGGCGGATGCTTTTTACTTTTAGCCTCAGTTTCCTTGAGCAATTAACAATAGCTCAATATTCATATTTTTGTCTTTGTTGGGGGCGCAGCTTGCTAGTCCACTATACTAAACGTGGAAAATCCCCAATAGATATATTATTCTACTGATAGTAGTTTAATTGACTCACTCAATTTTTTTGTTAAAATTCGAAGCATTTTTTTATCCAAAATATTCTGTTTAATCCACAGGCGGACCACTCCAGCATCAGAGTGGACACTCGCAGCCTTGGAACGTACATGATGCTGCTGTCTCCAGTGGAGGAGACCTTCCAGATCTCTCCGAACGGAGGGCTCATCGATTTTCGCATCGACCAATGCGTGTCGCTGCGGGTGCCCAAGAATGCCTTCCCAGTGCCCAGACTGTTTAAACTGAGGGTAATTCCTTGATTGATAAATTTATGATTTGATTGAGCTGATAAATTTGATTGATTTGATTGATTTGATTGGTTTGATTGGTTTGATTGATTTGATCAACTGGTTGAGTAAAACGATTGAGATTCCATCAAATGCCATCCCACAGATCCTCCCATTCACGGACAAAGGCGCTGCCCTCGCTCGCCAGCTTCGCCGCTCCGAAACAATGGACATCGCCGCCCTCACCCCGATGTACAGTTTCCGTTGTGACGACGATCACGACCACGCCGCCGAAGACGACGACGCGACTCCGATCCGACGAGGTGTCACCGTCAAGCTGCCTCTGCCAGCCTGGCTGCGAGACAGCGAACGCAAGGAAGCCACCGCTCGACTCGCCGTCGCCTTCCGTTTAGACGCCGACGTGGGCGGCCAGTGGACCCTGCTGGATTTGAAGCGCGCCTCGCCGAGGCTGACTCGAACCACCGTTAGCCTCGAGTCGAAACAGCTGGCGGCCAGGTTTTGCTTCGTAGACGCGATTCCCGCCCGACTGCCGAGAGCCGTGCTGGGCCTGCAGCACCTGGAGGCGCTGAACACTGGACGCCCGGGACAGCTGAATCTCTTCATCGCGTTCGATAGGCGACGCTGGGCTCTGTGTGTCCGCTGCGCGCCTCTGCCGGAGGGTGCAGCGGACGCGTCTTCAGCTACTGCCGCAGGTGAGAACGGGAGTAACAAAAAGACAATTTTCATTAGGCATTTCCCCTAAATAGAAAATATCCCCCAGATAGCAAGCATCCCCAGATAGCAGGCATCCCCCAGATAGCAAGCATCCCCCAGATAGCAAGCATCCCCCAGATAGCAAGCATCCCCAGATAGCAAGCATCCCCCAGATAGCAAGAATCCCCCAGATAGCAAGCATCCCCAGATAGCAAGCATCCCCCAGATAGCAAGCATCCCCCAGATAGCAAGCATCCCCCAGATAGCAAGCATCCCCCAGATAGCAAGCATCCCCCAGATAGCAAGCATCCCCCAGATAGCAAGCAAGCATCCCCCAGATAGCAAGCATCCCCCAGATAGCAAGCATCCCCCAGATAGCAAGCATCCCCAGATAGCAAGCATCCCCCAGATAGCAAGCATCCCCAGATAGCAAGCATCCCCCAGATAGCAAGAATCCCCCAGATAGCAAGCATCCCCAGATAGCAAGCATCCCCCAGATAGCAAGCATCCCCCAGATAGCAAGCATCCCCCAGATAGCAAGCAAGCATCCCCAGATAGCAAGCATCCCCCAGATAGCAAGCAAGCATCCCCCAGATAGCAAGCATCCCCCAGATAGCAAGCATCCCCCAGATAGCAAGCAAGCATCCCCCAGATAGCAAGCATCCCCAGATAGCAAGAATCCCCCAGATAGCAAGCATCCCCAGATAGCAAGCATCCCCCAGATAGCAAGAATCCCCCAGATAGCAAGCATCCCCCAGATTGCAAGCATCCCCCAGATAGCAAGCATCCCCAGATAGCAAGAATCCCCCAGATAGCAAGCATCCCCCAGATAGCAAGCAAGCATCCCCCAGATAGCAAGCATCCCCCAGATAGCAAGCATCCCCCAGATAGCAAGCATCCCCCAGATAGCAAGCAAGCATCCCCCAGATAGCAAGCATCCCCAGATAGCAAGCATCCCCCAGATAGCAAGCATCCCCCAGATAGCAAGCATCCCCAGATAGCAAGCATCCCCCAGATAGCAAGCATCCCCAGATAGCAAGCATCCCCCAAATAGCAAGCATCCCCCAGATAGCAAGCAACCCCCAGATAGCAAGCATCCCCCAGATAGCAAGCATCCCCCAGATAGCAAGCAAGCATCCCCCAGATAGCAAGCATCCCCCAGATAGCAAGCATCCCCCAGATAGCAAGCAAGCATCCCCCAGATAGCAAGCATCCCCAGATAGCAAGAATCCCCCAGATAGCAAGCATCCCCAGATAGCAAGCATCCCCCAGATAGCAAGAATCCCCCAGATAGCAAGCATCCCCCAGATTGCAAGCATCCCCCAGATAGCAAGCATCCCCCAGATAGCAAGAATCCCCCAGATAGCAAGCATCCCCCAGATAGCAAGCATCCCCCAGATAGCAAGCATCCCCCAGATAGCAAGCATCCCCCAGATAGCAAGCAAGCATCCCCCAGATAGCAAGCATCCCCAGATAGCAAGCATCCCCCAGATAGCAAGCATCCCCCAGATAGCAAGAATCCCCCAGATAGCAAGCATCCCCAGATAGCAAGCATCCCCCAGATAGCAAGCATCCCCCAGATAGCAAGCATCCCCAGATAGCAAGCATCCCCCAGATAGCAAGCATCCCCCAGATAGCAAGCAAGCATCCCCCAGATAGCAAGCATCCCCAGATAGCAAGAATCCCCCAGATAGCAAGCATCCCCAGATAGCAAGCATCCCCCAGATAGCAAGAATCCCCCAGATAGCAAGCATCCCCCAGATAGCAAGCATCCCCCAGATAGCAAGCATCCCCCAGATAGCAAGCAAGCATCCCCCAGATAGCAAGCATCCCCAGATAGCAAGCATCCCCCAGATAGCAAGCATCCCCAGATAGCAAGCATCCCCCAGATAGCAAGCATCCCCAGATAGCAAGCATCCCCCAGATAGCAAGCATCCCCAGATAGCAAGCATCCCCCAAATAGCAAGCATCCCCCAGATAGCAAGCAACCCCCAGATAGCAAGCATCCCCCAGATAGCAAGCAACCCCAGATAGCAAGCATCCCCCAGATAGCAAGCACCCCCAGATAGCAAGCATCCCCCAGATAGCAAGCATCCCCCAGATAGCAAGCATCCCCCAGATAGCAAGCAACCCCAGATAGCAAGCATCCTGCAGATGAAAAGAGTCCCTAGATTTTGTTGCAATGAAACCTTCATCATCAGCATCAGAGGCCGGACCAATCGACGGTCAAGACGTTCTTCGATGGCAGCTGCTGCCGCCGCTGCAACCGACTGGCGCTCGAGTCGACCGAGCCGTCAGAGCCGGACGCCAGAACGCGGCCTCAGTTGCCGCAGCCGCCGCGGCAGCCGAGATGACCAGATCCGAGCAGCTGTTGCTACGCGAAGGCGACAGCTTCAGCGTCGAATTGACGGGCGACTTTCAGCTGCAGCAGACGCCCGACAGTCAGGCCGGAGACCGCGTAAGCTTCCAGTATCACCAGAGATTCGCCGACAATCCCGTCGTGTTCGAGCTGGTGCCAACAGATCGCACGGTGACCATCGTGTCGGATTTTTTCTCCTACTTGTTGGAGCTGGCCGAGGACGAGGGCGACAGGAAGGAGACGGCCGAGGCGAAGCTGGTGGACAAGGCAGGGAATGAGACGCTTACGTTTAGGTGAGTTAAGACAAGGTTTTCGAAGGTTCTTAGAGTTTAGGACTCTAGAGAGATGAGATTTAGAAGTTCGGGATTCTTTTGGGATCTCATCTGGTCCCAACGAAATTCCATCTGATCCTACCGAAATCCAATGTGATCCCCTATGAAACCCCATTTTATCCCTAAGAAATCCCATCTGATCCCTAAGAAATCCCAATCTTATCCCTAATAAATCCCATCTTACTCTACGAAATCACACAAAAATCCCATTCAATCATATTCCCACTGCAACCCAACAAACCGGACAACAGAGGCTCCATGAAGCTGCTCAGCTCCGCCGGCAAAGTCCTGTCCAATCACGAGTTCAGCGTTGGCTTCCACGCGTTGAAGCAGTACCTGGACCTCAAGCCGCCGCCTCCGCCGCCTCCGCCGGCCGCTCTGGACAGCGAAAACGCCGATGAAGCGGCCGGAAGTGCCGGAAACCGACAGGACGATCAGCAGAAACCAGGCGGTTGGTTTCATTATCCCAGGATTCTTAAGCTGCGGATCTACGAGTTGGACCCGCAGCAGGCCCGGCTGGAGAGCCAACAGCGACTGCTGGCACCGAAGAGGAACGCCCAGCCAGCTCGTGAGTGCCCGGTGGGAGGGGACGATGGGAGCTATAGATCACAGCTATAGATCACAGCTATAGATCACAGCTATAGATCACAGCTGTAGATCACAGATATAGATCACACCTATAGATCACAGCTATAGATCACAGCTGTAGATCACAGATATAGATCACACCTATAGATCGCAGCTATAGATCACAGCTATAGATCACAGCTATAGATCACAGCTATCGATCACAGATATAGATCACACCTATAGATCACAGCTATAGATCACAGCTGTAGATCACAGATATAGATCACAGCTATAGATCATAGCTATAGATCACAGCTATAGATCACAGCTGTAGATCACAGATATAGATCACACCTATAGATCACAGCTATAGATCACAGCTGTAGATCACAGATATAGATCACACCTATAGATCGCAGCTATAGATCACAGCTATAGATCACAGCTATAGATCACAGCTATCGATCACAGATATAGATCACACCTATAGATCACAGCTATAGATCACAGCTGTAGATCACAGATATAGATCACACCTATAGATCACAGCTATAGATCACAGCTATAGATCACACCTATAGATCATAGCTATAGATCGCACCTATATATCACACCTATGGATCACAGCTATAGATCACACCTATATATCACACCTATAGATCATAGCTATAGATCTGGATTCTTCCAAAACCCAAAAAATCCTTCAGACGGTCGCGAGCCCCGCGCGCTGAGTCGCCGTAGCCTGCAGACTCTGGCCGAGCAGATTCAGCAGGGGGTGACCCTGGCAGCCGAACTGGGAATTCCCGAGAGTGCCGTGTCCGCTCTGGGCTTCGAGACCATCTCGACCCGCGGCGCTGGTGGCAGCAGCAGCAATTTTACATTTCGAGTTCTGCTGTACTGGAAGCGAACCTGTGCCGCTCCGGAGCGAGGGAGCCTGGTGGATCAGCTCAGTGATGCCCTGAGTCGCATGGGACGCAACGATCTGGTTGCCGCTGTGAGAGACTGCACTGCTGGCAACAAGGAACTCACTCCTGACCGATTTGTGCAGCAGCAGCAACCGCAGGCGCAGCAGCAACAGCATCATCTCTTACTGCCTCAAAATTGAAGCAACTTACGGGCACTTCAATTAAATATATACACGGCATAGATAACTATTTTATAAGCTTCTTCTTCAAGCCTTGCAGAATGTGAGAGAACATCCGATTCACTTCACAATGCATCAGCAAGAGAACAGTTTTCTTTCATCGTTGACCGTTTAATGTAATATTTTACCTTTTAATAAAACTGGTGGAGACCTAAATAATTTAATCCGATCTGTAACTGTACTCGGATGTTTTTAAACAGATTTCATGAAACTCCATTGAACAGGGCGGATAAGTGTTAATACTTTTCGCTTATTAAATGAAGTCTAATTCAAATTCGCGCGAAAATTGGCACTGTTGAACAGTTCTGAAAAGTCTGAAAGCGCACCAATACGATAAAAAAGTAAAATAATTACTCACTCAAAAACCAAGAAACCTTAGGTCTTAACTACCTAAAAAACTAACTGACTAACTAAATGACTAACTAACTAACTAACTAACTAACTAACTAACTAACTAACTAACTAACTAACTAACTAACTGACTAACTAACTAACTAACTAACTAACTAACTAACTAACTAACTAACTAACTAACTGACTAACTAAAAAACTAACTAACTAACTAACTAACTAACTAACTAACTAACTAACTAACTAACTAACTAACTAACTAAATAACTAACTAACTAACTAACTAACTAACTAAATAAGTAACTAACTAACTAACTAACTAAATAACTAACTAAACTGATTCCGAACCTTGCTGTCGTCCGCTGCATGTTAATTGAATGTACTGCTGAAGAATAGAAACATCACTGGAGCAAGCAAGAGTAGAAAAGATGTCCTCGCTAAGTACCGCACTGTAAATCTAAAAGGTCCGGAAAGGGTCCGAATTCTATTTTTGGACCCTTAACCTGTCATGACCTGTCTTAACCTGTAATGATGTTACCAGCTTCAGGTCTCTCCATTAATTACCTGCGCACAGAAGGGTGTGCTAAGTTGGACATTATCGATGCGGAAAATGTGCGCATCGTTACTGCAGATGGATTCGAGATTGATGACGACGAACTTATTCCGGAAGTCGCAAAAGAAGGGAAGAATGTCTACTTTCTTCTACAAGGAGAATTGCTCTCTGACTTTGCGCAGCGAGCCAGCAACTTTTCTAGCAGCATCTGCATCTATAACACCCAGAAATTCGTGTCCAGATGCGGTGCCAAAACCGATTGCTTTGTCCGCCTCATCCACCCCATGGGTGCACTAACGACGATCAGGAAAGGGCGAGGTTGCCATGGCCTGCCGTTTTTCCACTGCCAAGGTTGGATAGCCTCACTGAGATACGCTTCGTAATCTTCGAATCCATCCTGAAAAAAGCTCGGATTTAAAAAAAAACAATGCGACGTTTCTCAACCTCTTCCTAAAGTGCATCGTTGAAAACATTTTGTCGGATTACGTCTCCCACAGCAACCCATACGTCTCACGCAGCCATCTCACCGATGTGTGCAAGGCAATTGTTGCAACGTATCCCGGTCTAAAAGACCCTTCCGAAACCTTCTGGCGCTCAAAGATTATCCGACGTTTTAAGGAGATGCACATGAAAAACGGATGCTGACATCAACAGCAGTCATATCGTTCAGGAAATGCGTCGTAAATTTGGGCGCCAGTGCAAGCATCCTGCAGCAGCGACCAACAGGTGTACAGATGTCGAAAGACGACGCCGTTCGACTAAAAACCCGCAGGCGTCAGCGATTAGACGACGACTTCGAAGATGACAACGAGGAAATCGATGATGGCATTGACAATCAGGCGGATGTGAACGATGCGCGCAGCATGGTGGCGAAGAGTGTCGACTTCGGTGGCTTCGACACTGAAGTCCCAGCATCGCACGAGGCCTGTAGAGAAAATTTTAACACGCTCGTAAGACGCACGACCTTGCCGCGATTACGGACACTCCCAATCAAATGAAGTCCTTGTTCTCCGTCCGAATTTTGCGATGCCAGGATTTTTACACTAAGTGAATTGAGAAGCTGTCGAGCTTTACGTACCACTTCGCGACATCCGCGTACTAGAACAGGAGGCATTTCTAATGATTACTATCAAGTTCACATCCCTTATGGGTTTATCTTATGGTTCTTATCTGTTCGATTTCAGGCCAAGGCTAATGGTGGGATTGTTGGAGGAGGGGTGGGGAATACTGTCTCAATGTGTATATTTTAACTATATAGTTTGCATTGGGAATTTTAGCAGCGGCCTTGAAAATTACAGTTTTAAATAGACATAATGAATAAATAATGAAACAGGCAGGTGTGTTGAGTCAACCGACTCACCACCGGAAAATGTCTCCTTGAATTATCAAACGTCAGTTCAAACACAAAACCGATTTGTAAGATCTTAATACATTTATATTATTGACGCTGACAATATCTTGACAAACTACATTTATATACTTCTATGAAACCTAATTATGCATTTTATAATTAAATAGCTTTTAGAATTGGCTGTAGCGTCTGAAGGCGCTTTGGAGTACCAGCTAGAGAATAGTTGGTAATTTCTACACCTATAATCGCAGTGACGACTGGAAATTGATAAGTATGTACACTCAATCGATTGCATTGACAATTGGCAAACTAATTCCAGCGATGTTCTGCAGAGTGCACTCTCGAAAGGTGTGCATAGTGCCCTATACAAACGGATCTTCGTGCTTTACTGTTCTAACTCTCCCCAACAGTCAGTATTCTATATCATATTGGATCGAGCAGGATGTGATAATGCATGAACACATCCAACTAGCCAAGAAGAAAATATATGCAGAATCAAGAAACCAAGCAGATCGAAACATCCAAAACACATTTATAAAATTTAATAAATCTGAAGATCATTAAGTCGTTGATTATTTTTCGAATAACTGACGGTAAAATTTCATTTCGGCAAACAATCAGCTTGTAAATTATCGATTCATGTGATTTTCTCGACTCAGAGGAGAATCTTCCATTTCTACAAATCAATTGCTTTTATTAGACGTAAAAGTTTCAGTTATACCAAGTCGCTACCTGCAAGGTCTCACAAAATAATTGTTAAGCAATTAACAATGGCCATTGGAAGTTACCCCGTTGTATCACGTTCTAAGAAAGTTTATTTAAATGCCATGTTTTGTTTTGATACACTTTGGCGTGATGGAAACTCTTAATTGTAAACGATTTCAAATACATTCTGCTTAATTGTTTTTACGACGATCACATGCAGCCAGAACATTGTTTGGTTGACATAGATTGAGGAAAAAGCGCTTCTGGAGACGCTTCTGCCAAATGTAGCAAACTTATTACCTTTCTTTCCATCTCTTTAATATATTTGTTTCTGGGCGAATTTTTCGCGTCTCAAGATTATCTGTGACATACGAGTTAAATATCAATCGATGCAATGCACTCTACAACAAAACAGTTTAGAGTACACACGGTGCTAATGTGAATGTTATGTCCCTAATTTACTGGTCCTTGGCAGTCAAGCTCTGGCACTGTTTAAATAAACGAATCCAGACTTCTCAGTTAGTTTTAAAATTTGTCGCCATTGACGTCGTTAAACTTCGGACGCGGTTGTGGTGCCATCAATCGTTTCCGGCTCAGTCTGTTGCATGGATGTCGTCGACTTCTCATCGTTGGCAAGGACGCGTTTTTTCCAACTGCGGCAGACGTAGCGGGCGCAGTTATGCAGGAGTTCCAGCAGCTCCAGCATTGACAGCAGTGACATGCCCAGGAAGAAGCCCAGCATCCCCCCGGCATCCGCCAACAGCGAGTTGGCGTTGTAGCGTAACGACAGTTCCACCTCGCGGCTCTGACTGGACACGGCCGACACCGAAATCTGGGCAATCGATTGACGGAACTTCTCCAGATTGTTACTATTGTTCAGCTGGAGCAGGTGCTCAATGCCTGGCAGTTTTAGGCCGGTGGATTTTAGACTCACGTAGTTGCTACGAATCGCGGCGGCAAGGAATTGCTGAGCAGTATGGTCTTGCGTCAGGCCGCTGGAAGAGTAGTCGTAAGTGTAGGAACGGGTCTTGCAGCGCTTGAACTTGTCGCACTTCTGCAAGGCGGCAATGGTTGCGTCGCTTCGAAGTCGATGAAATTTACTGTCTATCGGTGTCCTTTCACCGTTAGTGATGTTCATACAATAGGGCAGGTGCCGGTAAGCCCAGGCCAGTGGTATTCGGGAGCCCGAACAGTTCATTAACTTCTGATACAGGCTGGCCAGCTCTTGATAGAAGCAGGTTTCCTGGCTCTTTAGAAACCTCTCTTTCGCTTTAGTGTAAGGATTAACAAAATCAATCCAGTCTGACTCTCCTTTGTTACCCGCATCGGAGCCGCAGATGTCAGGAAAATCGCCAGGATTGTACACGGTGTCCTCCATGCGGACCTGGGCTCGAGCCTGTTGCCCGGGTCCTACAGTAAAGTGGGCACCCAGCTCGCTCGGGTACTCATCTTTCGGAGTCAGGAATACGTGGAATCCGTTAGGGCGCCAATAGTCCACGCCGAAATCCCAGTCTAAATCCACAAGAGACAGACTGGAATTTCCGTTTAGAAAATCGATGCTATCGATATCGCTGACTGTTGACAGCAGGGAGTCTAGAAACAGAATGAGAAACACACCGAATCCCCGGTGCCCGGACACGAGTCGATCGGCCTCGCTCATGTTGAGGCTGATGCAGTTGACATAGCGGGGATGGTAGAAAGTCTTCACCGGAACAAAGGTGGTTGTTAGGCTGGAAAAGATTACAGTCTGGTAGGCCCTGTGAGCCAGGTGATCCGACAGGAACTGGAATGGCAGGCTGTTGACTAGCAGCGCAGGGTACAGAGCCAGCTCAGACTGGTTCCAAGCGTCGCGAAATCTTGCAGTCGACTCTCTAGCCATTCGCCTGTACCGATTCAGCACCCCGATAGACGAGGAGTTGAGAATTCCTGGAAAGCTACCAGAAATTGGATTCGCATTGCACACGTACAGATCCGGAAACTCAAAGCTGATGGCGTTCTCGCGCACCGTCCAGGCTATGTTCCGACTGGAGAATCGTTCGCAGAGTTCAAATATGCGCAAACTGCAGAAAGCGAACGAGAGAAGGACAGCGATGAGCCAGGCGATGCGAAGGTACAGCGGTTTCGTGTCGCCAACTAATCTGCTCAATCCGTGTACTGAGCTGCTCTGCATGCAGTTCTCCAGCGGAGCCAGCCAAGTCAGCAGTCGATTCCTCTGTCTGAAAGATGCGGCATCCTGTTGTTGGTCTGACATACCGATTCTAACGCGACCACGGTTTGTTGAAGTCTTCCATTCCACCCAGATGCAAGCTGTGTGCATGTTTTATTTTCTCAAGACTGCAAATCAATGGCAAATCTGCAGCCAATCACAAAAAGTCCACTTTAGTAAACTAAAAATCTTGCGTGTTTCCGATGAACTCTAAATTGAAAAAAAATCTTGAATTGAGTTTAGCATTGTGTGTTTGGACTAGCAAAAATGTTTACCAAATGCAAACAGAAGCTGTAAGGATACAATATACTTGTACATATATTTTACTTGCTTGAAGCAAGCTAGCAAGTAATACGCTCGTATATAAACAGTGTAAATAAGCAGACTTTCTAATTCCTGCATTGATTTAAAATTCCAGCGGTTTGCAGAAAAAGATCAATTTGCATTACGGAAGCTTGTTAACTCTGTATGCGTTTCTCTTTATAGTAAACCAGCTAAATCAGTAATGTTTTACAGTGTACCTCGAAGAAAAAAACTAACAAAATTTAACAAAGGAAATATTTTATTCAGAGAATTTTAACCATAAAATGTTTGTATCTCGATAGGAGAATATAAAGTATGGATGTATTTATTGTCGAGTGCAAGCTATAATAAATTCTAGCCATACGCAATGCAAAGTGTTTTTGTAAATTTCATCATCTAGTAATTACTGCACGATTAAAAAAAACTAGAATTTTTTGAAACAAAAGGCAATTTAAATAATAATTAGCTTTCGATTGAGAACCACCACAAACATTATTGCACTTTAATGCCTTGAAATTGATTTGTGAATGAATCATGCTTACAATCTATTCCAGTGAAACAATACAATAGATGCAAAGCCAAAACCACATAGATTCGATCCTGCAACCAAAAGTAAAGCATAAAGCAGGTACACCAATTAATGAAAATAAGTTAATGCGTTTTTAAGTTGACACGGAAAGGAAGAATGTTTCAATAAAGAAAAAATATCTAGACATACATATTGAAGATGATACACATCTGATTGCACGTATAATGTGATCGTAGATTCGCAAAATAGCCTAAAAAGTTCCTTTGTAGTTGATTGGCTGAAATACGAGCGTATCATTAATATAGAGATTCTCGCAATTGACAAAGTATATATCTTGTTTTTATATATAAATTTAATGTCCCCTTTATTGTTTTTTTACAAAACTTTAGTATTTCGGGTTGCATTATAATAGTACGAGGTTTCTTGTTTTTTTTCTCAAGACAGACAAGGCGCTTATATTCTTATCTAAATATGATAAAAAATAATCATATTTCATATTTACGATAGATGGGAGTTAAAAAGTTAAACAAGTTATCAGCAACCACAGTTAAAATTGCGCAATTAACATGTATTTACAATTAGCATATTATAGACGCGCAACTTTTAAGTGAAAGTATTCTATATATATATATGTGACAGTTTCAATCTGATAGCTTCATTCGCCCATTAGGTTGTCGGCTATTGCGTGCACAAACGAATGGCAGATCTCTTCAGCCTGCGGGAAGAAAATACATGTCTTTTTCTTAGAAATCAACTGCGAATACGTATAATTATGCACCCTATGCAAAGGTAGGCTAGAATTGAAATAGATTATAACTAATTTACCTGCTCCATCCATGTACACACGATCAGTCTCTAGGCAAAGCAGATCTACAGTATACTTAAGTGGATATCATACATAAGGGCCGACGAGTTTTCGTTTCGCTAGCATTTAAGGAGCTTTGGATTCGGAACAGAACTGGACGAGTGTCTGAGTCTGCATACATATGCACAGTGGGGTTGTAAGGACCACGTGAAGTCATTGGGAAGCTGGCATAAAATATCTAGATAGGATTAAACCGATGTATATTCATTGATTTACCTTTTAAATAATATTAGTACAATAAAACCCAATCATATTCACAAAAAACTATTCGTATAGATAAATAAAAAAACAAATATAAACAACTTTTCTAAAGTTTTTATCAATATGTTTTTTCATAAATCACAACAAATCACATCTTGAAATAAATATATATGTGTACAGCATACTAGCTCGTAAAATGTCTTTATTTTGTTTTTCTGTAAATGGCATAAAAATGAATGGAATGGTTAGGATGGCACTTAGAATATAAATAAGCGCAACTAGGGAGGAGATGAAAGGACAAAAACGAAAAATACTAGTCAGGCAATACAACAGGAATCACAGGACAGGTACAAAGCAAGCTAAATGTATTAATACCCTAAACAGCTTCATTGAGATTAATTTGGCAGACAAAAACACCACAGAGATGTACAGTATATAGTAACTCAACCAGAAGCAATCTATATTAACAAATACAATATTATTTGGCGGAGAAACAAATGAGTCAAAAAAATGTAAAAGTTCGATGCTTGAATTTCTCAGAGACACCGATCACAGCCACGTGAGGATGACGTTAATATTATAATTTGTCAATGAGTATACATATTCTATATAATATATATGAGTGTGCTGGTAATAAAAATTCAAGGAGAATATGGCATTTAAACAAACACAAATATGACAATAATTTTTTATTTAGCCATACCATTTTATTTTATGCAGCGGAAGTATTGATAATTAAGAAGAAACAAAATAAGAAATTTTAAAACTTATAAATTGTTTTTAAACTTCTAAAAATACACTAAGTAAAAGCTTTAAGTTATGCTCATTTACATTCTTTTGAATCTTTATATATATATATATATATAATGAAAGCTATAGTATCAACCTACCCATGTCGACTATTTAGTAAACATCAAAGGGACTGAGACATAGCCATCGAACATTAATTGCATTGTTTTACGATATTATTTCAATAAATGGAGTAGTTAATTATACAAAACAAGGAATGTAACTCAATGGTAAATAAAATATAAAATAACACAGGAATGATCACCTTACACTTACAACAAAATACACAGAAATATACTGAAGAATATTAAAATAAATATTCGTTGCCAAGTACCGTAACAATATGGAAAATATGCACATTGTAAGCGATTGTACACACAGCAGGGATATTTATATCAAATTTAAGTGCAGTATCACTCCCGCCCATAATGTGTTCTATGGAAAAGAAAGTCCGAGGATGCGTTTTTATCAGGCCGAGGCAATTGAGAATAGCGTCAGAGGACCTTCGACCATAGAACACATTTATATGAGGGTGTGATAAAATTTCATCTCCAGTTCTTCCAACGGGGATGTGGAGACAGATCTATAGACAAATGTTTTTTTATATATTCGCCATAGACAAAATCTCTAAAGAGAACCTACTACATATAGATCGAGCTGTTTATTAGACTAAGACAGAAGGAGACAGCGAGATGGATTTGCCCGAACTTGGATTTTGAGTTGATCAATTCTGTTTGCATCCTTGCACCACTACTGCATCTATGACTACTGCCAATCTAGCTGCAGATGACTCTGATGACACTGTTCGGGCAGCGGCATCTAGACGTTTTGCTGTCGTGTCTTCTTACGGCATTTAACTCATCTTCAGCACTGACAAACGATTTCTCAGACCTAGTTTTCGGGCCTGAGAAACAAATGGACATGAAAAACTAACATAGACTAAGACTTCCGTAGGAAAAGAAGAGCCTAATTAAATGCCCAAGAAACGACTAACTGGAGATGACAATAATTAAAATAATTTCTGAAGTTTTTCAGAGAATACTTTCAGACTCCCTAGCTGTGAGCACAAGAAAATTTATTTTAATATTTTAAACACACAGAAGTAATTCGATGCACCGATGTGATAGGTAATTGATCAGCTATACTTTTATTAATAGATAGGATATCGAATGTCACAAAGCGGCATGACTGGCGGCGGATAAGCTTAGCGAGCCACTGTTGCCGCTGGTATTATTATTATTATTATTAGTCCTGTCGGCGGCCATCCGCTTGTGCACCTGAACTGACACCACCCGGTGGAAAAGTAATAGCAGATCCGGCACCTGAATTTTTATTATTAACAATATATATAGTTAGATTTTCTTCCAGTAGATATTATTGTTCTACTTTAAAGCCAGTTTTTAAAGCTAGTCGATTTTTAATAAATTTCTGAAATTATTTCCGAAACCGTAAATTTAACTATGCGTGGGGTTAAAGCGTATTTAAACAAAAAATAATCAAGGATTACACTTCGAGAGGAAAAACAGAAGTGATGATAATATAAGAGTAGAGTACTTTTTTTCTAAACCAAATAAATTTATTCTTTAACCTCCTATCCTAATGATTCCATAACTTCCCTATATAAAAGACTCTGAAACACAGAGACAAGCGAGGACGAAAACAACACAGTCAGAGAGAATGATGATCATCACAACATTACGACACGAAAACAGGATTTTTTTGGAAAATTGCTCTAAAATTTTAAGCTTACGCAATCTGATCGAAACGTCATCTGCCTGACTTCTCGCTTCTCTGGGTCTGAAAAATAGATTAAAACGAGTATTAAAATTGGCTAATTGTGAAACATCTGAAAAACAAATCGAATGCTGATAAAAAATTAAAAATGTTTGTTAAAATATTAATTTTAGCGTTAAGCTTTATATATACTACTGTTAGTAAACTATGATTTTGGGTGAATTAATTTGCATGATAATGGCGAAATGTTTATAACTTTTTAGTTATATATTAGGCTAAAACCAGGCATATATTTATACTCGTATTATAATTATACAATGGAATTTATAATGTATTACAATTAAAACTTTATCATACACACTGTAGATTCCATAAAGTTTGTGCAGTCGCAGGCGGGCTTGACTTTGATTTTGGTCAATTATTAGGGAAAAATTATCATCGCGAATAACCTCTAACGCAATACGAGGGCTGTCCGGAAAGTTCTGACACTTTTAATTGTACAGAAAAAGAACAGAAACACATTCGTGTCATTTTAAACCGGCAAATTTTTCTTACTAAGAATTAATCACGCTTATGTTGATTGTGCATATTTTTGTTGAGATTAAGTGTCAGAACTTTTCCAACACAACCACCTCTCGTAACGCACACCTATGGCTTTGTGTTAATCAATGCTTGAATAATTAACGTTATAACTTATGCGCTACATGTATGACTCAGAAATAAGTCAATAAGGCGATTGAAAAAAAACTGTGTTGCACTCAGCTAGGCCGACTGCAGCTTACCGCAAACTTCAACAACTAATAAATTTGGCTGCTTCTCAAAGCAACGCTTTATGCTGGACATCTCTATGAAGATTGGCTGCTGTCAATGAGAATCAATATTGTACTGTGTTATAAACTTCAATATAACAATGGTAAGTATATGTAAATTGACAACAGACAACTGCGAGGTAGAACTGAGTAAAAATGTTTAAACGATACAACAATGAAAATACAAAAATATTTGCAATTTACCTTGGGCGAACTGCTCAGAGTGAGCTGCATTCCCTGCATGCTGACCTGCAGAATGCCGGACTCTCCGCTGCTGGTCTCAACCACTTCGTAACGGCTGCCCAGCTCGCCTGCGATGCCTGGGGATGGGGTAGGTTGGGTAGGTTTTGGGGTGGATGATAATGATTAGGGTCTGCTCACTATACGGAAGTTTTAGTAGGTTATATAGGCTAGGGGTAGTTGGAGAGGGTAGGGTAGGTTGGAAAGGCTAGGGGTAGATTTGAGAGGCTATGAGTAGATTTAAGAGGCTATGAGTAGATTTAAGAGGCTATGAGTAGATTTAAGAGGATAGAGTAGATTTACAGTGTAAGAGGCTAGAATAGATTTAAGAGGCTATGGGTAGATTTGGGATACTAGGGGTAAAATTGACAGGCTAGGGGTAGATTTGAGAGACTATGAGTAGATTTAAGAGGCTATGGGTAGATTTGGGATATTAGGGGTAAAATTGACAGGCTAGGGGTGGATTTGAGAGGCTTTTTGAGAGACTTCTCTTTCATCACACCAGAAGTGGTGGCTCACCCAGCGCATCAGCCCTGTGCACAGTCTTAGCAGCAGCCCTGGCCATCTGGTCCCGGATGCAATTGTACACGTCACGGCATTTCTTGCTGTAGAAGACGCTCTTAACAGCCGGTGCGGTGCTGCGCATCGGGTCGGCGCAACTGTTAGAGCTGCCGATGTCTTTGCGCCACAGCACCAGCACCCGAGTGCTCGGACAGAAGGTCATGTTGACCAGCTTCTCGTACCACCATCGGTCAACGACAGCGCCTGAGCAAGCTCTCAGGATCAAGCAGTCGTCGCAGACCTCCAAGAATCGGAGATCTCCAGTTTTGTCCTGGCCACAGTGGACAGCAAATGACTGTTTCTGCATAAACCTGCTCAATGGCGGTTTCAGGTCGATATCGTTGCCTGAGAGTCCGCTGAGCTGGTCAAGGAGGGCGTTGATCTCCTGGCTGTAGTGCAGGCCGATGTGACTCTTGCCTAGCAAGCGGCGCACCTGCGGTTGGCGAGAGTTCAGGTGAGGCACTTTTGTTTAAACTGACTAGAGACTATTCATAAACTGGAAACTCTATCCATAAACTGGAAACTCGATTCATAAACTGGACACTCTATTCATAAACTGGAAACTCTATTCATAAACTGGAAACTCTATTCATAAACTAGAAACTCTATTCATAAACTAGAAACTCTATTCATAAACTGGAAACTCTATTCATAAACTAGAAACTCTATTCATAAACTAGAAACTCTATTCATAAACTGGAAACTCTATTCATAAACTAGAAACTCTATTCATGAACTGGAAACTCTATTCATAAACTGGAAACTCTATTCATAAACTGGAAACTCTATTCATAAACTGGAAACTCTATTCATAAACTGGAAACTCTATTCATAAACTGGAAGCTTTCTGAGTTCGGCAGGGAAGTGTACATGCCTAACGATAAAATAAAGTTAAGAGGCGCGTCGATACTGTGCACAGGCATGTACAGAGGCCCTTTCTTAGAATGATTAGACATTCACACTCTGTGCCTTTTGGGTTGGCCCTGATGAATGTAAATCGCCAATTTTCACGCACACAAGCTCCAAATGGCCCTAGCAGCTTATTAGCAAACAAACCTTCTTTTTGAGTTCGGCCGTGTCAACTCGCATCATGACCATGAATGCTACCAGGTTGTACAGCATTGTGCTCAGCAGGCGGTCTTCGTCCAATTCTAAGCGTTTGCGCTCCGCCTTGCCGAGGGACTCGTACCTGCGAATCACGCGGGGTGGTCTTGTTGCTTCCTCAGCTGATCCGTTTTCCTTTCTGCCTATCTATTCCACTCTTCGCCTCCCTTCGTCTCTCTACATTCTGCCTGAATTCTCCCTTCATCTCTCTGAATTCCCATTTTATTTCCCCACATTCTCCCTTCATCTCTCTAAATTCTCCCTTCATACGAGTTCTCCTTAGTTCTCCTCGTATCCCTACATTCTCTAATCATCTCCCTACATTCTCCCATCATCTCCCTACATTCTCCCTTCATCTCCCTAAATTATCCCATCATCTCCCTACATTCTCCTTTTGTCTCCCTACATTCTCCCTTCATTTTTCTACATTCTCCCTTCATCTCCCTACATTCTCCCATCATCTCCCTACATTCTCCCATCATCTCCCTACATTCTCCCTTCATCTCTCTCATTCTCCCTACATTCTCCATTCATCTCCCTACATCCAGCGCAACCCACCTGGACATCATCTCGTTGGGGACCTGATCCATGCCAACAATGTCCCGTTCGGCGGCCACAGCATCGAGAAAGGCGTCCTCCCAGAACTGCACCTGATCCCACAGCTGGCTGCGGTCTTTAGCTGAGATGAGCTCGAACAGGTAGGTCCTGCCTGTGTCCTCCCCCACAGCTCCCACAGTTCGGACTCGCTGGCCAGCCGTGGTGTACCGGCAGCCAGACGAGTAGCGACTCTTGCTTGCCACCGGGGGCGGCCGCGCGCCGCAATCTGATGAAGGCGAAGCGTCGCCTCCGCCGTCGCCCCCGAGGCCGCCGCTAACACGCAGGTCTCGCATCGGATCCGGGCCGGTGGCCGAAGCCGGCGCCGAGGTTGTCGACGAGATCAGCGAGGCTGAGCCGCCGGCTCCTCGCATTTCAATATTCTCGTATTCCTCTCCGTTTAGCATTACTGGGGGACCTTGGTGCGTTTTGTATGGAAATAAATTTTAATAGTAAAATTCGTTACTTGCCTACTTGCAGTAGGATGATTGGAACATTTTAAAGTTAAAATTATCTACGTAAAAATGAAATTTTAGTTCTCAATCATGCTACTTATCCCTTACTTACAGTGGAAAAAATTTGAAAGTTTAATAGTACAGTAAACTTAAAAAAATTATAATCGATTAATCTGCGGCTTGCCTACTTGAAATAATAACAAGTGGATTTTTTTTAAATATGAGATTCAATTTAAGCGGAAAAATATAAATATGCGTTAAAACAACTTGTAAGAGCACAACAGATCGGGTTAGTCAACTTCGATATAAATAAATAATGCCAGTTAGTTAACTTTTCAAAGCCGGAATCAGGGTTATTTCGAATCAACCAGTGTTACATAAAAGAACAAAATATGTAGATTATAAAAGTCCTACACAATTCAATAGGTAGACAACAATAGAGCAGATATAACAATACAAAACTGATGCTGTTTATCTCTGACAAACCTCTGGCACTCAGCCGCCTGGGACTGGCACCTCGGCTGCCCGCGGTGACCTCTCGGATGTCCTTGAACCAGCCGGCTGCGAGAGGAAAATTTATGAAAGTGAAACAAATGAAAATAGAGTAAAACTCTGATTTTTCTACTTATGAGTAGTGAAATTAGGACATTTTGCTTCAAATTTCCTGGTGAGAATAAAAAAATAAATGAATAAATAAATAAAATACGCGTTGGAAAATCCGTAGCCAGAGAGTAGGAAACCGCCACCCCCAACACCGGTGATTAGCACTAAGTGATTAATCAATCGCTGAGACAGACAGATTATCGTAAGTAAACTATACTAACAATACCTGCGGCTATAACTGCCGACTCGCCGGCCTCAAACACCGGCCCCAGCGGGGTGCCGGCCGCAGACCGGACGCCGCCCCGGCTGGCAAAATCCGAGTCGGCAAAACTGGCTCCCAGCGCCAGCGATCGGGCCGTTTAGGCGCCCGGAAACTACCGCCGGAAGCGGCGTAACGGCCGGAAGTTTCCGGACCACCCAGCAGGCTGAGAAACTTCAGCCCCAGCCAAGAGGTGGCCGCCGCGGTCCCGGCTGAATCCGCCGCTATTGCATTAAAATATTGTCGTAGAATCATTTCAGAATAAAAATCTATTATACTACTATTAAGATTCAGTGAGCAAGTAGTGCAAGAAGAAATGTACAGATTTTTTAAAGGATAAATAACAAAAAAATGGATTAAAATATAGGAAGTTGGAAAGCAGAGCGAATCGATAAAGTTTGCTTACCAACTGTTGCCACAAAGTTGGAGGACTCCGGCTCGCCCGAGTTCGATACGGACGAGGGCGCGCCCGGCGTGGTTGACAGGCTGTCCTGACTGCCGAATGGGGACAGCTTCTGCGTGCGAGGACCAGACTGAATGGCTCAACCCTACTCAGGTTGACTGTTCCATCCTCACAGATTACCCAAATCCCAACTACCACATTCCAGATCCCTAAATCTCCACTTCAAGCTCCCGAATACCACATCATCAGCTCTCAGATCCTTAGATCCCTGCTGCACGGTCCCAGTTTCCTTAAATCCCTTCTGTTGCCTTCTAGATCCCTTAAATCCCCACTATCACCTCCCAGATCCTCAAATCCCCACTATCACATCCCAGATCCCTAAAATCCCCAATATTACCTTCCAGATCCCTCAAATCCCCACTAAAATCCCCACTCTCGGCAGAGAGTAGACCCCAAATGCCAATCTCCAAAAGCAGTGGGAGCCGCAGCCCTCACCTGCAGGGGATCAGCAGAGTTCCTGCTGGCCACGCTGGCATCCCGCAGCCAGTAGTGCGTGTGCGCCACCTCAAGCAGCAGCAGGGCCGAGGCCAGCCCGCCCCTGCCTCTGGCTTTGTAGCTCCGCTCCAGACCGGTGACAACAGCTTTGAGCACAGTGAGCAGGCCTTTGAACACGGCTCTCCTAACTGGCTGATCGCACAACTGCTGCTCCTGGCTGGTGTCAGTGAGCTTGTCTCCGAGCAGATTATGGTTCAGCCTAGACAGCAGCATGCACCTGTGCGACTCAATCTCCATCAGGGATTTTAATTGACCGCCTTTCAAAAATCCAACTCCTTGACCATCGAGAACCGCGGAGGCGATGTCCTTCAGGAAGATCTGATCTGCCGGCGCTGTTGTCGACACTTCGGATGCCGATGAAGATTTTCTGTTAGAAGAGAACTGCTGCTGCTGTTGCTGCTGCTGCACCAGACCCTGGGCCTGACGCATCAGTGCCGAGTTTTCCACCACAGACCGCTTGGAGCCGAGCGGTGCAAACTGGAGGCCACTGCGGTTGAGCGCTGCTGAAGTCTTCTGGCCTGAGGTTTTTTTAGTTTTGGAGAGAGGTTGGGGAGAGATCTTGTCTCATTCTTATCTCTCCCGTTTCTAGCTTTCATCCCCAATCCTATTTCTCATTCGCAACTATCAAAATCGCATCTCAAGATCTCATCTTCCAATTTCGTATCTACAATCTCTTCGCATATTCTCATGTCTCACTTCTCAATCTCGACTCTTACCTCTCAATCTCATCTCTCACGTTTCAATCTAATCTGTCACGTTTCAATCTCATCTCTCACCTTTCAATCTCATCTCTCAATATCGTCTCTCACCTTTCAATCTCATCTCTCACCTTTCAATCTCATCTCTCAATATCATCTCTCACCTTTCAATCTCATCTCTCACCTTTCAATCTCATCTCTCAATATCATCTCTCACCTTTCAATCTCATCTCTCACCTTTCAATCTCATCTCTCAATATCATCTCTCACCTTTCAATCTCATCTCTCAATATCATCTCTCACCTTTCAATCTCATCTCTCAATATCATCTCTCACCTTTCAATCTCATCTCTCACCTTTCAATCTCATCTCTCAATATCATCTCTCACCTTTCAATCTCATCTCTCACCTTTTAATCTCATCTCTCAATATCATCTCTCACCTTTCAATCTCATCTCTCACCTTTCAATCTCATCTCTCAATATCATCTCTCACCTTTCAATCTCATCTCTCACCTTTCAATCTCATCTCTCAATATCATCTCTCACCTTTCAATCTTATCTCTCAAATCCATCAATCTCATCTCATATACCTCTCAATCTTATCCTCCAATCTAATTTCATTCTTATTTCGCGATCTTATGAAAACAATTGCACAAGAAAGTTTCATTGAGGTTAAAACTTGCTCCATCCAACTGCGACCTTTTTGATTCTTTAAGTAGCCGTAGAATAGTCAAGAAATTCTAAGAATAGCACTAGCCCCCCTTCCTGTCAGTTGTACATTCAGGGTAGGCTTTAACTGTTTAATGCACAGGGCTTCCAACACATTTAGTTTGTAGTGGTGTTGAATCCGATCGATATTTTTTTAAACTTTTGATCATGTTTGATGTCATGAATCGCGCTAGCCTTCTTGCGGTGTTCCTCGATCCTAGTGTACAGGTGTCGATCAGTCTTATCGATGTACGACTGCCTCAGCTCAGCAGGGCAAACAAACAGATTTTGCTTTTTAGGCTAGTCACAAAATTGGCCACCTTTTGAGTAGTGAAGATAACATCAATGCGCGTATCAAGACGGTCACGGCAGATATCAGTCAGCCTTTTTTTAAATTTAGTACTTGGCATTCCGATGTTGCATGCCTTCATCAATAAGAAAGTTACCAAAGAACAGAATGTTACTAACTCTAACTCTACCGAAAGGAAACCAACCATCAGTATTCCTGACTGACTGGTGGGCTCGATCTATATTTAGATGGAAGCCCTATTCATGGGAAGCCAGAAATAATATGCATTCTAGAAATAGTCAATGATATTCAATTCAGTTCCTTTTCATCTCGACTTGCTCATTCAATAGACAAAAACAGACAGACAGACAGACAGACAGACAGACACTAAGACAAACAGACAGACAGACAGACAGACAGAAAGAGACAGGCAGACAGACAGAATCAGACAGGCAACTCACCCAGGAACTCCCCAATTGCAGAGCCGGCCTGCTGGGTGGTGGACAGCAAAGAGTGCTGCTGCTGCTGCTGCTCAGCGGAGCTCAGAGCAAACGAGTCGAACAGGTGCACCGCGGCAGAGCTGTTGCCGCTAGCATTGGAAGCCGCGGAGTCCTGCCGTTCCAAACGATGCCGCTGCTCTTCGTCAGCGCCAGAATTGCCGGCGCCGGCGCCGCCGCTAACCCGCGGCGCGCCCTCCGGCGTCCCGGGATGCGAGCCCACGCTGCCAATCCGCTTGGGAGGTGGCGGTCGAGGCGGCAGGCCAACAGGGTGCTGGCGGTGCTGACCAGTGAGGCTCCGGGTTCTGTTCAATGGGCAGGGGGTGGGTGTTAGACTGTGCAATCGGTTTATAAATACGTGCAAATTGCGTATTTCATATTGCAAGCAGAAAAATTTTATCCCAACCTGGATGCTGCAGTGCAATGTGCGTTTTGTGACTTCTGAAATGATGAGGGTTTGTGAAAAATATTACATATGTATACATGCGTGTATGATATATACTGTATGTAGCTTACTTTAGTTAGATAAGAGAGTCAGGTAAGACACAGATAAGAGAGTCAGGTAAGACACAGATAAGAGAGTCAGGTAAGACACAGATAAGAGAGTCAGGTAAGACACAGATAAGAGAGTCAGGTAAGACACAGATAAGAGAGTCAGGTAAGACACAGATAAGAGAGTCAGGTAAGACACAGATAAGAGAGTCAGGTAAGACACAGATAAGAGAGTCAGGTAAGACACAGATAAGAGAGTCAGGTAAGGCACAGATAAGAGAGTCAGGTAAGGCACAGATAAGAGAGTCAGGTAAGGCACAGATAAGAGAGTCAGGTAAGGCACAGATAAGACAGTCAGGTAAGGCACAGATAAGAGAGTCAGGTAAGGCACAGATAAGACAGTCAGGTAAGGCACAGATAAGAGAGTCAGGTAAGACACAGATAAGAGAGTCAGGTAAGACACAGATAAGAAATCAGGTAAGACAGATAAGAGAGACCATGAAAAATGACTCCTGAAAAGCGATGCTCACAGAAGCATCAGCAGATTCGTCTTCATCTGAGCTAGCCGCCTGATCAGCCACTGATGAGGCTAAAGGAGGCTGGCTGCCAGTCAGTTGCAGGCAGTTGGGCGGGTTGAAAATATCCGGCGTCAATTCCACAGTGAGCCGGCAGATGGCGCCAGCGGCAGCAGAAGGCGCCGATGGAGCCGCTATCGCTACACCGTTTGTCGACAAGACAGCAGCGCCGGAAGCTGGTACAGCATGCACACCTGCCAGGTGATCGCTGTTGATTTCTGACGAGATCATCTCGGAGACAAAGTCTGTCAGGCTGGAATAGGACGAGCTGTCAGTCAGACGATCGACGCTGCCTTTGGCGCCGTTTAAATTGTCGGCGTCGTTGTCTGAGTAGTCCGACCGGCCGCTCTCGTCTGGTGTGGTTTGGAGGGAGGGGAGGATGATGGGAATAATGGACCAGATTTATGAGATGAAAACTAATTGTTTGTTAAACCTAGACCATTATGGGAGATTAGGAGCTACTATTTTTGGGGAGGTTTCGTGCGGTAAAGATGTTTAGAGGATGGGTTGAGGGTGTGGTAAAGAATCGGAGAGGATGGGTTGAGGGTGTGGTAAAGAATCGGAGAGGATGGGTTGAGGGTGTGGTAAAGAATCGGAGAGGATGGGTTGAGGGTGTGGTAAAGAATCGGAGAGGATGGGTTAAGGGTGTGGTAAAGAATCGGAGAGGATGGGTTGAGGGTGTGGTAAAGAATCGGAGAGGATGGGTTGAGAGTGTGGTAAATAATTGGAGAGGATGGGTTGAGAGTGTGGTAAAGAATTGGAGAGGATGGGTCGAGGGTGTGGTAAAGAATTGATAAGGATGGGTTGAGGGTGTGGTAAAGAATTGGAGAGGATGGGTTGAGAGTGTGGTAAAGAATTGGAGAGGATGGGTTGAGAGTGTGGTAAAGAATCGGAGAGGATGGGTTGAGGCTGTGGTAAAGAATTGAAGAGGATGGGTTGAGGGTGTGGTAAAGAATTGGAGAGGATGGGTTGAGAGTGTGGTAGAGAATCGGAGAGGATGGGTTGAGGCTGTGGTAAAGAATTGGAGAGGATGGGTTGAGGGTGTGGTAAAGAATTGGAGAGGATGGGTTGAGAGTGTGGTAAAGAATTGGAGAGGATGGGTCGAGGCTGTGGTAAAGAATTGAAGAGGATGGGTTGAGGGTGTGGTGAAGAATTGAAGAGGATGGGTTGAGGGTGTGGTAAAGAATTGGAGAGGATGGGTTGAGAGTGTGGTAAAGAATTGGAGAGGATGGGTCGAGGGTGTGGTAAAGAATTGAAGAGGATGGGTTGAGGGTGTGGTAAAGAATTGGAGAGGATGGGTTGAGGCTGTGGTAAAGAATTGGAGAGGATGGGTTGAGGCTGTGGTAAAGAATTGGAGAGGATGGGTCGAGGGTGTGGTAAAGAATTGAAGAGGATGGGTTGAGGGTGTGGTAAAGAATTGGAGAGGATGGGTTGAGGCTGTGGTAAAGAATTGGAGAGGATGGGTTGAGAGTGTGGTAAAGAATTGGAGAGGATGGGTCGAGGGTGTGGTAAAGAATTGAAGAGGATGGGTTGAGGGTGTGGTAAAGAATCGGAGAGGATGGGTTGAGGGTGTGGTAAAGAATCGGAGAGGATGGGTTGAGGGGGTGGTAAATAATTGGAGAGGATGGGTTGAGGGTGTGGTAAATAATTGGAGAGGATGGGTTGAGGGTGTGGTAAAGAATCGGAGAGGATGGGTTGAGGGTGTGGTAAAGAATCGGAGAGGATGGGTTGAGGGTGTGGTAAAGAATCGGAGAGGATGGGTTGAGAGTGTGGTAAAGAATTGGAGGATGGGTTGAGGGTGTGGTAAAGAATTGGAGAGGATGGGTTGAGGGTGTGGTAAAGAATTGGAGAGGATGGGTTGAGGGTGTGGTAAAGAATTGGAGAGGATGGGTTGAGGGTGTGGTAAAGAATTGAAGACGATGGGTTGAGGGTGTGGTGAAGATGTGGAAAGGATGGGTTGAGGGTGTGGTGAAGATGTGGAGAGGATGGGTTGAGGGTATGGTAAAGATGCGGGAAGGATAAGGTTTAAAATGTGTGGTAAAGATGTAAAGAAATGGCAAAAAATGGGAGCTAAAAACGTTGAAGATGACAAACGGCTCTTCAGAAATATTAAATAATGTGCCAGAACAGACAGTCCTTATCTGGGAAAACAGTCCCATCCCATCCTCATCGGCCCTTCATCAAAGCATGCTTAATCAATAGCAGATAAAGAGCCAGCAGTGTGGCCATTAAAATTCTTACAAAGAAGATAAAAGTCAGTTTATCCTTTCAAATAAAAATCGATAATTGACACACAAACGCAAGAGAAATAGATAAAAGATATCATTAACAAAAATAAGTCAACATGATTTAAGATGCATATGAGATCAATGAAGAATACAAACGACACGGCATGTACATTTATAGACTTAGGATTGTTTGTAGAAATTTTAGCAAAGGAAAATTTTATATATTTAACGGACACAGTTGTAACAAGTGTATAGTATCTGGGGAGTTACCTTGTTAACACTCATCTGGCAGACAGGTGTGCAAAATCAGGGTCAACAGGTTCTTTAGGGGTCTTCTAGGCTTCTGAGGTCGACTGGGTCTTCAGGTTTTTGTAGGTCTTCAGGTTTTCTGGGTCTTCAGGGTCTCCTGATTCATCAGGGTCTTCAGGGTCCTCAGGATCATCAGGGTCTTCAGGGTCTTCAGGGTCCTCAGGATCATCAAGGTCTTCAGGGTCTTCAGGGTCCTCAGGATCATCAGGGTCTTCAGGGTCCTCAGGATCATCAGGGTCTTCAGGGTCTTCAGGGTCATCAGAGTCTTCAGGGTTTTCAGGGTCATCGGAGTCTTCCGGATCATCAGGGTCTTCAGGGTCATCAGGGTCTTCAGGATCATCAGGGTCTTCAGGGTCATCAGGGTCTTCAGGGTCTTCAGGATCATCAGGGTCTTCACGGTCCTCAGGATCATCAGGGTCTTCAGGGTCTTCAGGGTCATCACAGTCTTCAGGGTTTTCAGGGTCATCAGAGTCTTCCGGATCATCAGGGTCTTCAGGGTCATCAGGGTCTTCAGGATCATCAGGGTCTTCAGGGTCTTCAGGGTCTTTAGGATCTTCAGGGTCTTCAGGGTCATCACGGTCCTCAGGATCATCAGGGTCTTCAGGGTCTTCAGGGTCATCAGAGTCTTCAGGGTTTTCAGGGTCATCAGAGTCTTCCGGATCATCAGGGTCTTCAGGGTCATCAGGGTCTTCAGGATCATCAGGGTCATCAGGGTCATCAGGGTCTTCAGGGTCTTCAGGATCATCAGGGTCTTCAGGGTCTCCCAAATAACTATTCGAGTGTAAAAAATGAGTATCCAAATTTAGTATCCCGGGTTACCCCCAGCAAGAGTTAAGAATAAACATAATTTAAATAGTCATAATAATATCTAAGCGCAATAAAATGCATACAGTAGCAACAGGTCGATATAAACACAACTTTTAACGTTTATAACAAAAATTTCAATCAATAAATTTCAGGGCTTATTCTGTAAGCTGATTATCTAAGCAAAACAGCCCTCACCTCGTCCATTGTTGCAATCTGAGTCAGAGCTGCTGCTGCTGACATGGCTTGCTGTTGAAGCTGATGCACAATTTAGATAGCAATTCGATAAAATTCTTAGCCAAAGTGACTTCGGAAATATGTTTTAAAGTGCAAAACCGTATTGATGCAAAGTCATACAAATTACACAATAGAAATTAATGGGAAGCAAACACTGCAGTGTGGCAGCCCCTCACCGCCTCTAATAGCCGGATTCAATGAGCAATTGAGAATTATTTAGCTGGCTAACATCAGGCCTATACAATTGGGCATGCAATTTTATCCACGGAAACCAAATGCTAATTATTGCCAATTAATAAGCCTTTGATTGTTGAGTTTGAGAACAGTGAGAAAATATTGGAATATATAAGCTAAATTTCTCTTTGTGTATTCCCACTAGCATGGATTGATAGTCACCGGGTCTATCGACATCACAGCCAACTGCTTGGCTGACTAACCAGCTAACTACTAACTAACTAACTAACTAACTAACTAACTAACTAACTAACTAACTAACTGACTAACTAACTAACTAACTAACTAACTAACTAACTAACTAACTAACTAACTAACTAACTAACTAACTGACTAACTAACTAACTAACTAACTAACTAACTAACTAACTAACTAACTTACTAACTTACTAACTAACTAACTAACTAACTAACTAACTAACTAACTAACTAACTAACTAACTGACTAACTAACTAACTAACTAACTAACTAACTAACTAACTAACTAACTAACTAACTAACTAACTAACTAACTGACTGACTGACTGACTGACTAACTAACTAACTAACTAACTAACTAACTAACTAACTAACTAACTAACTAACTAACTAACTAACTAACTGACTGACTGACTGACTGACTAACTAACTAACTAACTAACTAACTAACTAACTAACTAACTAAATAACTAACTAACTAACTTACTAACTAACTTACTAACTAACTAACTAACTACTAACTAACTAGCTAAATAACTAGCTAACTAACTAACTAACTAACTAACTTACTAACTAACTAACTAACTAACTAACTAACTTACTAACTAACTAACTAACTAACTAACTAACTAACTAACTTACTAACTGACTAACTAACTAACTAACTAACTAACTAACTAACTAACTAAATAACTAACTAACTAACTTACTAACTAACTTACTAACTAACTAACTAACTACTAACTAACTAGCTAAATAACTAGCTAACTAACTAACTAACTATCTAACTTACTAACTAACTAACTAACTAACTAACTTACTAACTAACTAACTAACTAACTAACTAACTAACTAACTTACTAACTGACTAACTAACTAACTAACTAACTAACTAACTAACTAACTAACTAACTAACTAACTAACTAACTTACTTACTAACTAACTGACTAACTTACTTAATAACTAACTAACTGACTAACTTACTTAATAACTAACTAACTAACTAACTAACTAACTAACTAACTAACTAACTAACTAACTAACTAACTAACTTACTAACTAACTAACTAACTAACTAACTGACTGACTAACAAACAAACAAACAAACAAACAAACTAACTAACTAACTAACTAACTAACAAACAAACAAAATACTAATAAACTAACTGACTAACTCTAGTACCCTCTCACCCGCGGCCACTCACCAGTGGGTGCGTCATCCTCGGCGGTAGCGTCAGCCCCAGGCCCATCGCCAGTCCCAGTTGGCTTCAACCGCAAAGTGCAAGCGCCATCTGGGCGGCAGACTGAGAAGGCCAGCCGCTCCAGCCGCTGGCTGAACCATTTCGGCTTGTCCCCGATGGCCGCCGGGTCGCTCAAACCCGAGTGAATCCGCTGAAACGCGCTGTTATCCGGGCACAGCGACCATTCGGCAAAATACTCGACAGCTTGAGTTTTGGCCAAGCGTTTAGTGAAATCCGTCAGCCGTTCGCGCGACTGCACGAAGGCGTCGTATTGAAATGCCACTACTGGACGAGGGTGCAGCCTCAGAGTTCTAGTGTGCTCAATGAAACCGCCGAGCACGTTGGGAGAATTAAAAAATCTGACCATAGCAACTCGGGTAGCAACGTCAACGGAATCAACGTCGTTTCCGAACACCACTCTACCGGGAGAAGCGAGCGGCAATTGAGTTGCCTGCTGCTGTTGCTGCTGCATCCAGAATTCTGGGTCTTGAGACACTACTGAGTCCAGGTTCTTGATTGGCTGAGGCTGCGCCATGCTCATGCTAGCTAGAGCCTGAGGGGAAGTCGGCGAGAGTGGCAATGTACACCTAATCTCCCGACAGAAGCTTCCAACTTGTCAGTCATACCCGATGTACACTCAGTTTCCACACAAAACCCTCCCCTTATCAGCCAGACCCGATGTACACTCACTCTCCACACAAAACCCTCCCCCTTATCAGCCAGACCCGATGTACACTCACTCTCCACACAAAACCCTCCCCCATATCAGCCAGACCCGATGTACACTCACTCTCCACACAAAACCCTCCCCCTTATCAGCCAGACCCGATGTACACTCACTCTCCACACAAAACCCTCCCCCATATCAGCCAGACCCGATGTACACTCACTCTCCACACAAAACCCTCCCCCTTATCAGCCAGACCCGATGTACACTCACTCTCCACACAAAACCCTCCCCCATATCAGCCAGACCCGATGTACACTCACTCTCCACACAAAACCCTCCCCCTTATCAGCCAGACCCGATGTACACTCAGTTTCCGCACAAAACCCTCCCCCTTATCAGCCAGACCCGATGTACACTCACTCTCCACACAAAACCCTCCCCCATATCAGCCAGACCCGATGTACACTCACTATCCCGACAAAACCCTTCCCTTCATTAACCAAATCCAATGTGAAACTTCTGCGATTCAATACAATGCGTTGATTACAACCCCAGTGTCCATGATGTCAGCATTATGCCGTAATTATGCTGACGCGTCAGCATATTTTTGACAAGCAAAAAAATTCCAAATTTGTGTTGCATTGATATCTGTTTGATATTTATTGAAAGTGCTTTCAGTTTTGCCAGCAATTCTTTCTTTTTTAGGCGCAGCATCAAACTGGAATAAATTTGGCCTGTGCATGCCACGGCACAATTAAGGCATTAAGTGCTAAAAATATGACTTTGAGAAATTTAGAAGAAAAAGATTTTATGCAGGTTCCTGAATAGTCCCAAATTTATAATAGTCTTCAAAGATACCCATTGACAAATTTTACTGTCTTCATAATTTTTGCATATATACAGCATGCAAATGCTTGTTCATTTCGTCGATTTGATATAATTTGAATTGTACATGTTTCTTATATATACTGAATGGACTACAAATAGTAGTCATACAAGTAATATTTAGATGGTTTATTTTAAGCTATGTTATCTTTTGGCTATAGTAGTTATACATGTTTTTATTTTTTGTTATAATACTAAATATTGAACAATATTGAACAAAAATATAGCACATTTTTAATTGATGCTTTTTACACTCATTTGTCTTAGGCCTAGTCTGTCTCGATCAATTGTACTGGCTTTTATATGTATGCGCAGAAAAATACCTTTTCTAACAAGGCATTTGTATATTAGTTTCTAGCAATAGTAGTGGGTGCAGTCTGACAATTTTCTAAGGCTGTATATGATATTACGAAGTTATATATATGTTAATGTACTAGCCTAGGCTCTATAGGCATAGGCCTATGTGAAATATTGTACTTGTCATATTTTATATAGGGCCTACACCAGTTTTTAGTTGCTTTGTTGTATAAATTGCTGTTAAAATATGATATGATATAATACTGTTCCTTGTAGTTTATATTGCAAATAGCAAACAATTACATATTCAGTTGTCAAAACAGGATAAAACTAATTTTAAGTTTTATCTAAATCAATGAAACAAATGTTGAAATCAGACAATAGGCTTTTTCCAGTTTCTTAACTATTTTATTTACTGGGACACTTAAGCCTTTAAGAGGTCTACTTATAGTAAAGTACTTATCTAAATATCTATAGACAGAATAATAATTCATTGTAGGCCTAATTATAGGTTATAAACATAGCTAGGCCTATAGTATATTATTGTATAAGGCAAAAAAAGGTTTAACCTTTTATATTTATAAGTTAGGCCTAATGAATAGGCCCTTAATTTACTCTATGTATATAAAGCCTAGGTTTTTTAAGGTTAGAAATCCAGTTGCCAATGGCTATTTTTGCTTGCCCACTGGCAACCCAACTACCCACATTCTTGAGGATCTAGATATTTCTAGGGCTCATTAAAACATGGATGCACTATATGACTATGTGAATGAGACAGTTTAGGACTTGGTATTAAATTGACATTGAAATTGTCCATTTTTGCAACTTTGTTTTTGCATCAACTTAGATTAATAGGCCTATAACATTTTTATTATACTTGTAAAATCATTTTCTGAAAGTGGCTACTGGCACAGGGAAATAAAGTTGCTAGATTGGCCTCTGATGCCAGAAATCCAATTGCTAATGAGATTTTCAAGGGGCCAAAAAATCCCATATGGCCAAAAATAAACCTAGGCATTATATCTTATATTCTTGTTATTTAATTACTAATTTAACTATAAAGTGCCAATTTATTTTGATTTAATAGGATTTATTTGGTTACCTACAAAAAATAAATATAATATAATAATATAAAAAGGCAAATTCTATAAACAAAAAATTTAAATTGAATATCAATTTTTTAGCAATATTAAAAATGTGATAAATATATTTTTCCCATCATAGTTTAAGACTTTATTATGGCTTTTTAAATTCTATTTTTTATTTTTTATATTGTAATGTTCATGATATTTTCATGATTAAATGTCTAAATATGATATATTGATACAATATTAAGTATAGCAAAAGCAGTTAATATGCAGTGTATTATGTTAATGTGTAGTTTAATATTTTTTTATATTGCAAGTATAGCATGTTGTTAAAGAGGGACATTATTTTCATGGTATATATTGACAAAGATCAATCAATTTTATTAGTTTACTATGTGGATAAGACTAGGACTAGGAGCAGCATTATCTACATAATTCTATGCCAATTGGGAAAATATTCTATAGTATATAATATTAAATATTAAGTATTGATTAGTATTAAGTATTTTCTTCCTTAATAGTCAGTTTATCTAAGATTCTAAGAGAAGGAAAGACAGGGATTAGAAAAGAATAATAGATATATATTAGACAACTATATAAGTGGTAGAAAGGAGAGGAGAAGACTATGGGAATTGAAAAAAGAAAAGTTTGTAAGTGGGAGTTAAAAGCCAAAAAAAACATGTTATCTAAAGTCCAATTCATGCATTATTTCTTATTTCAGATGAGCATTCAATTTGAACAATGCAAATTCAAAGTCACATGCTTCGAAGCTGGGATGCAATTACTGTCAAGGTTGAAGAAGTTTCGCTGAAGATAGGGTGGTTTACAAAACTTTTGTAGGCATTAAAAGAACAGATGCGGACTACAAATCTGGTCTTGAGAATAACCAACTGCAGATTTCGCCACTCATTGACAATGCAAACTTGCAGTCTGGTTTCCCTGTTGATTACTAACATTCTGTTTGTTTGGGAGTTGTTCGCCAATTGTTAAAGTTTTTTCTCCACTGTAAAGGGTTTTTGTCTTTGTTGTAAATTACACCCAACTGCTTTGGCTGAGCTGTCTGAAAAGTCGATTTCTTTGGCAAAATTTATACCAAATGAGTTTCAGTGACGGCCAAGGCGATTTGATACCAAGCTTTCTCATTTTAAATAACAGAATTCAGACTCTTTGCTGTATTTGGGACCCTATCTTTTAAAGAAGTATCTGCTTATAACTTTTGTATGTTGTTTTTGTTGCTATATTCTGTTTATATTTTTATGTTGTTATGTTTCTGTTTTCCCATGCTATTTAAGTTACTATTTAAGTTAAATTATAAAAGAATTAAAGAACTAAAAACATGTTCCTACCATTGTTTTCGATGTTAAAAATACTTTTCTGCGCCGTCTTTTTTACAATACACTCATATTTAGTTCTTTTGTACCATTTCCTAAAGCCTAATTAAAGCCTTGTGGAGTTCAAAAAGGGTTAAGTGCTACATTGTAATAATTGGACAACAATTGCATTATTTATGAGCCACAGAAAGCTACGACGTACATTGGTTTACTATATAATTGAACAGGCATATCAGTCGCATATAGTTGGCATAAAAGCAGCATTACACTGGCATTTCATGCTAACATAATGCCTGGATCCCGTCGCGACATTCAGTCTGGCATGATATGCCAGCATTATTCCAACAATGCAGCCACAATGCTACGAAGTACATTGGTTAACTACGTAATTGAACAGGCATATCAGTCGCATAAAGTTGGCATAAAAGCAGCATTACACTGGCACTTCATGCTAACATTATGCCTGGATCTCGTCGCGACATTCAGTCTGGCATGATGCTGGCATAATATTCCGGCATTATTCCGACAATGCGGACACTGGGACTGCAAGTCACTTAAGCATTAATAAGGTAAAAAGTACAATGCGTATTCCTAATTCGCCTAGCACCAGTAACAAAGTGAATAATCCAAAATACGAACGAAAACACAAGACAAATTTTTGTGAAAATTCAATTTCCGGCACAAAATCTGACACAAGGTACAAAACAGGTGACCAAGGATGCAAATGAAACGGCAGGTATTGAAAATATATTTTCTTCTTTTGAATTTTTTCTTTAAACAAACCTGCATCTCAGCTCTTTCTCACAGGTTGTCAGCTCCAATTTCCGATAGTTGATTTATTTTAGTGAAAGGAGAAATGTTTACCTGACTATCTTTATGCAAATAGTCAAGTCAGTTAAGCGTACCGTATTCCATAATAAACAATTGTATACCACGACTTGCACATGCAAAAAAGCCATTCAATGCAAAAACAGTTTGTGCCATTTTCAGACAAATAAAATGCCCATAACCGTACAAGAAATATAGTAGTATTACCTGAAGGCACTGAAAAAAGTTTTCAAACAATATATAGCTGGTTAGAGAGGACACAAAAAATCAAGTGCAAGAATCTGGTGTTTAGCTAATTTATTATGCTTAAAAAGGTATGAAAACTACACTTGAATACTTGAAAATAGAGAGATCAGACAGAAGAGTAAGGGGGGACGGAGAAGGAAGAGGGTGATAAAGAGGGTAAGGGAGAGGGTGTGAGAGAGGGTGATGGAGAGAGTGATGGAAAGGGTGATAGGGAAGGTGATGGAGCGGGTGATAGAGAGAGTGAGAAATAGGGTTAGGGAGGTGTCAAAGAGGGTGAGGGTGAGGATGAGGGAAAGGGTGATGGAGAGGGTGAGGGAGAGAGTGATGGAGGATGAGAGGCAGAGGGTGATAGAGTGTGAGGAGAGGCAGAGGGTGATAGAGTGTGAGGAGAGGCAGAGGGTGATAGAGTGTGAGGAGAGGCAGAGGGTGATAGAGTGTGAGGAGAGGCAGAGGGTGATAGAGTGTGAGCAGAGGCAGAGGGTGATAGAGTGTGAGCAGAGGCAGAGGGTGATAGAGTGTGAGCAGAGGCAGAGGGTGATAGAGTGTGAGCAGAGGCAGAGGGTGATAGAGTGTGAGGAGAGGCAGAGGGTGATGGAGTGTGAGGAGAGGCAGAGGGTGATAGAGTGTGAGGAGAGGCAGAGGGTGATAGAGTGTAAGGAGAGGCAGAGGGTGATAGAGTGTGAGGAGAGGCAGAGGGTGATAGAGTGTGAGCAGAGGCAGAGGGTGATAGAGTGTGAGCAGAGGCAGAGGGTGATAGAGTGTGAGCAGAGGCAGAGGGGTGATAGAGTGTGAGGAGAGGCAGAGGGTGATATAGTGTGAGGAGAGGCAGAGGGTGATAGAGTGTGAGCAGAGGCAGAGGGTGATAGAGTGTGAGCAGAGGCAGACGGTGATAGAGTGTGAGCAGAGGCAGAGGGTGAGTAACAGGAGAAGGTAGGATTATAAGGTGGCAGAGAAGGGAAGGGCCAGAGGCGGAAGATCTGTGACACGGGAGAGAGATGAAGCAGTGTTGCATTAAGCTACACAGGTCTATCAGTTCCGCACAGACAAGGCCACAGTGCCAACTACAAGCACAACAGACGACATCGCATAGAGATGCTGTATGGCTAAAGCCGCTCACCTGCTGCAGGTGGCTCCTCAGATGAGTTCCTTCCGGTTCGGGCAACGAAGGCAGCGTGGTCATATCCTGGGCGCACACGATCTGCAAGTGACGGATCAGTTAGTCATGACCTGAAGCTCTTACCATCGAGCGGAGATCGAGTGAAGTTATTCACCGAGCACAAAAGTGCATTTGGAACCAACACTCGACTTAAAAATTTGAGAGCTTAAATAAAAACTCGAATTTCTCCGAGCTTTTTTTGCTCCAATTCTCGGGGGTCGATGGGACTCGAAAAGCGAATTTCCATCCACTTGCAAATTCTGCGCAAACATTGACAGGAGGCAGGCAGACATCAAATCCCAAAGGGGGGGATTCCATGGCTTGACAGATTTCTCCAAATTTTGTTGAGAGAACTGAACATTCTGCTGAAATCGAAATTCTATTCAAATGGGAGCCGGGAAATCAACGACTCTAAATGAATTTTCACTCCGCAACCTCACTCGATTTTCACTCCGGAATCTCACTCGATTGTCACTCTGCAATGTCACTCGATTTTCACCCCGAAATCCCATTCTATGTTCACTCTGCAATCTCACTCGATTTTCCCTCCGAAATCTCACTCGATTTTCACTCCAAAATCTCACTCGATTTTCCCTCCGAAATCTCACTCGATTTTCCCTCCGAAATCTCACTCGATTTTCCCTCTGAAATCTCACTCGATTTTCCCTCCGAAATCTCACTCTATGTTCACTCCGCAATCTCACTCGATTTTCACTCCGAAATCTCACTCGATTTTCACTCTAAAATGTCACTCGATTTTCACTCTAAAATGTCACTCGATGTTTACTCTGCAATCTCAATCGATTTACACTATAAAATGTCACTCGATTTTCACTCTAAAATGTCACTCGATGTTTACTCTGCAATCTCAATCGATTTACACTATAAAATGTCACTCGATTTTCACTCTAAAATGTCACTCGATTTTCACTCTGCAATCTCACTCGATTTTCACTCTAAAATGTCACTCGATTTTCACTCTAAAATGTCACTCGATGTTCACTCTGCAATCTCAATTGATTTTCACTATAAAATGTCACTCGATTTTCACTCTATAATGTCACTCGATTTTCCCTCCGAAATCTCACTCGATTTTCACTCTAAAATGTCACTCGATTTTCACTCTATAATGTCATTCGATTTTCCCTCCGAAATCTCACTCGATTTTCACTCTAAAATGTCACTCGATGTTCACTCTGCAATCTCAATTGATTTTCACTATAAAATGTCACTCGATTTTCACTCTATAATGTCACTCGATTTTCACTTCGCAATGTCACTCGATTTTCACTTCAAAATGTCACTCGATGTTCACTCTGCAATCTCACTCGATTTTCACTCCGCAATGTCACTCGATTTTCACTCCGCAATGTCTCTCGATTTTCACTTCAAAATGTCACTCGATGTTCACTCTGCAATCTCACTCGATTTTCACTCCGCAATGTCACTCGATTTTCACTCCGCAATGTCACTCGATTTTCACTCAAAAATGTCACTCGATTTTCACTTCAAAATGTCACTCCATTTTCACATACCATTCCCACACGTATTTTATTCCATTCTCACACAGATCTCACTATTTTCTCAGTGTTTTTACTCTAAATTTCACTCTATTCTCACCCAATTTAGATTATTTTTCCCGATTCCAAAAGTGCACTAAATTCTCCGCAATGTCGCTCTACCCATTTGAATAATCACTCCCTATACCAACACAGCCGCAGTCCAAGCTCCTCGTAAATTAATATTTATTACTGCAGACCCAGGAAGTCAGCTGCCACAATTCGCTTCTCTTCAAGCCAGTTTTTTAGTCGATTTTTTTAGCTAGATAAAGAAATTCTGTTTTTGGACGATCCTAAATTATTGCTGCTCCTTTTATAGTAATAAAGAGACTCATACAGAATCTGTACTTTCGAGTTTGCTAACAATGAAAGATTGGGAAAAGAGAGAGAGAAGCATGAATAAATATTCAGAAAGATAGAAGGGAGATGCATACGAAAGAAGAGACTAACTTTCACATTGCAGATACGAGAGAGAGAGAGAGAGAGAGAGAGAGAGAGAGAGAGAGAGAGAGAGAGTGTGTGAGAGAGAGAAAGAGAGTGAGAGAGAGAGAGAGAGAGAGAGAGAGAGAGAGAGAGAGTGAGTGAGAGAGAGAGTGAGAGAGAGTGAGAGAGAGAGAGAGAGTGAGTGAGAGAGAGAGAGAGTGAGAGAGAGAGAGAGAGAGAGAGAGAGAGAGAGAGAGAGAGAGAGAGAGAGAGAGAGAGATGACGGAGAAAGATGAGAGGAGGCAGATGGGGTGGGAAAATTGAGATGAAATGAGAAAATTGAGATGAGATGAGAACAGGAAGACGAAATGAGATGAGAGAAGGGAGATGAGATGAGAGAAGGGAGATGAGATGAGAACAGGGAGATGAGATAGAAAAAGGGAGATGAGAAGAGAATGAAATAAGATGATATGAGATAAGAAAAGGTAGATAGATGAGAACAAGGAGATAAGATAAGACGAGGGATATATTTGTAACATGAAAATATGGATATAGAAATACAGAGATCGGAAAAGGGGAGAGAAAAGACGAGAGGGAGAGAAGAAGAGAAAAGGAGCAGAAAGACGACACCATATAATATATATTTATAATAAATATAACCATATCCTCGTAGCTACATATACTGTAGATTAGCATCAATAAAAGCCAGCAAGTTTTTAGGCCTAGAGTGCACTCTTATGACAGACTGGCTACACAGAACAGCTCAATGTGTATCAAATTTACACAAACGAACCAGTCTGCTGAAAAGTGAAATATATTTTATATGCTCTTGACAGGCGCTACTCGACTCGAGATCCCGCGGGGAGGGGGTTGGGGCTGAGTCCCATCTGTGGAACTGTTCGAGACTGAAAAGGGAAACTTCAGGCGCACAGGACTAACACCCACGCTAATCCTCTTCGTGACCGATTTTCGCTAACATTGAGCACGGCTGACTGAGCAATTTCCATTTAAATAACACACAGCTGGTAAAAGGCGCAAGACAGCTGTGTACACATACATGCGCAACCTCCGAAATTCGGTCGACCATGCGATTTAGTTTTAACAAAAATGCGACTTACATGTAATAAAAACCCTAAAGCTAAATTAACGCAAATTTGGGTAAACGGCAAGAGTAAATATGACTGTCTTAATAGGTCAAAATGCCTCGTTAGCTACTTAGCAATACTACTTTGGTATTTTTTCGGGTGGGCATTTTTACGACTTCTTGATTGGCTGCCAAATCGGTCGGCCAGATCGGCCGACTATTGCGCATGTATGTCTGTACAGATGTGAGACTAATGCTGCAGTGATTTAGTGGTCAAACCGATTCACAGCCTGGATATCTGGAAGGCTACAGGTGTCCCAGCAACTGACACTCTGGGAGGCTGGCCCAGCAACTGAGGATCTGGGAGGCTGGCCCAGCAACTGAGGATCTGGGAGGCTGGCCCAGCAACTGAGGACCTGGGAGGCTGGCCCAGCAACTGAGGATCTGGGGGGCTGTTGGCCCAGCAACTGAGGATCTGGGAGGCTGGCCTCAACGCACACCAACCTTATTAGCATCCAAGTCCACCAGCCAGACATCAGACGGCAGGCAGAAGTTCTTCTTGTACAGCAGGAAGCTCGCGGGCACGCCGATGATGTAGGGAGTTGGCGCCAGCAGCAGCTGCTCAGCGGAGGCCATGCAGGTGGGCAGCAGGGGGATCACGGGAAACATGTACTGCATAGGGTACAGCATAGCTACAAAGGCCAATACGCTCATTGTCAGGGCGTTCTCGTCCCTCGATTGTATGAGTACTTTGTTCTCCAACAGAATGCAGGTGAGAACCTGTAATGTGCAAATGAAAATTGATACTTCATTAGGGAAGCTGCGAAAAATGGATTAAAAATTATTGCAGCTGTGCCAGGCTCACCTGCAGGCAGGTGTCCACGCCCAGCAGCTCCAGAGGCAGGTGCAGGGGGAAATCTGCCAGGGACAGGCGGCTGCGGTCGGGCAGGGCGAACAGGAGAGGCGGGTAGTCTGACTCTGGCAGCACCGTGAGCTGGAATGGGGACGGAGTCCGTGAGACAGACAGACAGACAGACAGACAGACAGACAGGCAGACAGACAGACAGACAGACAGACAGACAGACAGACAGACAGACAGACACTAAGACAGACAGACAGACAGACAGACAGACAGACAGACAGACAGACAGACCTGCAGTTTGGTGCGGCCAGGCACGGGCACGGGAGCGCTGAGCAGTCTGAGTATCCAGGTTTCAATCTCGCGAACGTCTCGAAGAATCATCGCGCTCGAACAGTCGGGATGCAGCCCGGTCAGCACCGACCAGACAGTCTCCCTGCGGATTGTCAAAGGGGATTAGCGATTAGGCATTAGTGGACTCAGAATAAAAAAATTGAATTTTGTGGATGAAACCAAAAAGTTCGGAATTGGATAGCAGATTAGAGATTGGAATAGGGATTAGGGATTAGCGGATACACTGGAGGATTATAGATTTGGGATTAGGGATTAGCGGATACACTGGAGGATTATAGATTTGGGATTAGGGATTAGCGGATACACTGGAGGATTATAGATTTGGGATTAGAGATTAGCGGATACACTGGAGGATTAAAGATTTGGGATTAGGGATTAGCGGGGACACATGAGGATTAGGGATTAGCGGACATACTAGAGGTTTAAAGATTTGGGATTAGGGATTAGCGGATACATTGGAGGCCACCATCATTAACAGCTCACCTATTAGCCGATCTTGCTGATGAAGAGGCGCACCTGTCATTGCAGCAGTCAATAATCTTTCGAAGCACTTGAAGACATTCGCGAAATTTGGAAAAGAATGGATGATGACTAACAATGCACAGGCTGGTTAGCAAGTGGTTGCGCAATCGTTGAGGCCTGCGCCTTGGCTGCTGTGACTGATGCTGGTCAGAGGACAGACTGCCCGTCCCCCCAGCTGACTCCGCGGCCACCCATCGCTTGTCAATTGTCCGATAAAAGTTCAAGCAGATGCCGTAGCGAACCAAGCCAGAATCTTTCTCAGTAAGGGTGAAGACAAAGGTGCTGCTGTCGCGAACTCCTGTGCGTCGGCGACGGCCGAGGGCCAGACAGCCCTCCGGCTGGCAGAAGAAGGCCACGTCGGGTGGCAGGCTGAAGTCGCGGTGATCTGTGGGGGGATATCGGCGCAAAATATCGGGAGTCTGGCTGACCGAGGTCTGCCTCGCCGGCGGAAGACGCGCGCCGATCAAAACCACGTAGTCGAGCAGGCGCGGGCAGAGAGGCTTCTCCGCCGACATCTTCTATTTCACAAATGTTTGAGCTTTATTCAAATTGGCGCACTTTTTGTTTGTTACAATGATTGTTGTTTGGCTCTGGAGATATCATATGATTAGAAATTGTTTGAAAGTGTTTCTGAACAACTCGATGATATCATGACGGGTTCTTAGCATAAAATTTTTAATTTGGTTATATAATATGAACAAATTCTGCTACAAAAGTTGTATGAATATGTTAATTCAAGGATAGGATAACTTTTTTGCCATAAGCGCTGGATAGAGAACCCAAAGTATGACTACAGGTTGGAGAAATGGGGTGAGGGAATAAAGAAGAAAAGAGGAGAGAGGAGAAAGTAAATTAGAGATGAGAGAGAGAAGCACTAAAAAGAGATATACACATTAATTGGGCTATATTGCTTTTTAAAGTTTTAAAAGACCTGTCAACTCTTAGGTTAAATGCTTACATTATTAGTGATTGGTCTATATTTTGGCTAAAACTTATTTGATAGGCTTGTAGTGTTGTATAGCTTTGCTTTATAAAATATGAAATATCAGTGTAACAGCAAAAAATAGTTTTTATATAATGAGGGCATTTTGACATTGCTATACAATCTATAATAATACAAAACCTATATAAATACATATAGACTAGGTTTCATAAGTTATAACTTTATAAGCTATATAAAAAAATTCATTTTCATTGTGACAACTTGAACTTTGACCCTCTTTTATACAAAATTTTATACCATGTTTTAAAGCTAAATACTAACTATTTTAATAATTTTATCATAGTAATTATAATTATACTAAGTAATGACTACATTCTACAATTTTATTATTATAAATACAACTTTGTACACATAAATTTAGCTTCTTATTGCCTTAGGCTTATTTTACCAACTTGCCAGTTTGGTTTGATAGTATTGTTTGTATTGTATGTCTTTATAGAATAAAGAGATTAAATTTATATATTTTGCATAAAGAAATATATGCTTAATTTTACTTTTAAGGACCAAGTATTATTTTAAAAGACGTTTAAATAAGCTATATTTTCACAAATTCTTTTTATGCCATTATCATAATGTCAAAAAATTAAGTATTATATTTTTTAACATTGATACTCACAATCATACTGTGGCTAAAAATATGTTTGGCTTCTACTTTCAATTTCATATATATTTAAAAGCATTAAACGTGGAATATACTTTGCTTTCACTTTCACAATAGCACTTTAGATTTTAAACTATAGTCTATGTTATTATTATAAGAAGGCGCCTATCGACATGCAATTTTAGTTTCAGGATAAGAATTATGATTTGGATAGAACATTAGGATGATGTGTCTAGGAAATGTTTATTAGCTCCTAATGTCAAAAATTAACACGATAAACGACAATACAAGATATTAATCTAATCAGTATTTCAGTTTTTTGTTAACTAACTAGTTTTTTTCTTTATTTATCTTGAATTTTGAAAATATACAAGTAAGAAACTTAGCTAATTAGTAAATTTGTTTTAAACTACAAACTTTTATTACTACCGGAGTTCTCTTTTTCTGCTTGAGATACTCGTTCACTTGAATCTTTGAGAAACTTTTTTTCCATCGTTATATATTCACTCGTTAAGTAATATATCTTTGGCTTCGCTTTGTGGTTTCCATCATTAAAATGTAAATTTAAATGTATAGTGAGTATGTACATGTACAGCTAGCTATATTTTTTTAGTTCGACAAATATGGTGTTTTATACATGTACATCAGTACATGTATAACTTTGCGTTCTTAAACAGTGACACTGCAGTGAGCCACCTTTTGTAGAAGATTCAAAGGTCCACATGGTATATTGTACGACAAAATCAACAAAAGTGACTCTAGTCCTAGTTTACTGCAATAATGCGCATGCAGTGGAAGGCGGTAAGAAGTTTGAGCGAAGCCGCCGCGCTTGTCTCTCGCTTCTTTAGGCTGTGGCTGACTGTACGAGCAACTAAATTCTCTTAGGCCATAAGAAACAAGCAACCGCTTTACTAAAAATAAATGCTAGGAAGCAACAGCACAGTAGATGCCCCAGTATCTCTGTCTCTTAGATGCATGGGCGCTCCTCTTTATTTAGGTGGAGTCCCGGTTTTCCTATCTGGGCGTCACTCATGTCTCATGATAATTATGCAGATCGCTTTTTGATTAGTGGGACAGTGAATCACTTGTTGCCAATCATTTCATTTGAGCCTGTTTGCCGATCACGTTTCGTTTCTAGAGGGAGACGCACGACAGGTGCCAGATGCACCTCTAAACCTACAGAAATTTAATTATTCTGCAATAAATGTTTAGCAACGTCGCCAACTAACCTCAGTAAGCCCAATGCAGCTTTTGTTACTTGGAAAGTGATTCTTAGGGAACTAATTTGCACTTGTAGGCAAATCAAATTTACACTGGAAGCAGCTGCAGGATTGAAGTCATTTTCCATCATCAATTTTAGCAAGAGGCCGGGTCACGCCTAATATTGACAATAAACAAAGGATCAGCAGTAGAGTGAATGATTAATTGCTTCTTGTTTCCATTGGCAACGACAATGCCGTTGCCAGTGTAGAAACGGACACAATTTCCACACAGTAAGTCTTTAAAGGGCAAAGTCTCCACCAATTGCAATTATGAAGAGATGAAAAGATTGCGATGCTGTGCAAACATGCCCTCAATTAGCGTAATTGTCAGTGCAATTTGCTCGCTTTGTTCTGTTAATAATCAGAATATTTAGACCTTTGGAAGGTCTACCGCTACATCCAGAAAAACAAGGGTGCATCGCGTTCTTCGTGGGTTAATTTTGGTTACTGCGTGGGTCAACGACGTGCTGGGCTATACGCTGATCATTTCGCCCTGCTGTCGCCCAGCGACAACTGGATAAGCTGGTTAGCGTTGCGGGGAGTGTTGACCTGGGTGGTCAACGCGCAGAAGACCGTCGTGCGCCTGTGTGCTGGACGAAGTCGAGGCAAGGACCACTACCCACTGGGAAAAACGATGTCGAAACGACGTCGTTTTGCGATGTCGTTTCGATGTCGTGGTTTTTCCCCGCCCTACTACGTCGTTTCGACATCGTGTTTATATCGTTTCGACGTCGTATGTATGTCGTTTTGACATTGTATGTACGTCGTTTTTACATCGTATGTATGTCGCAATGTCGTATTGATGTCGTATTCAATTTCATGTAGTTTTCGCGGCCCTCGCGTGTCGTAAAATGCAATTTAATCTATCTGCTGCTGATCGATAATGTCCTGCTAAAAATTTCTAAGCCATAAAAAAACTATCATATACAAGTAGAATAGCTTAAAATGATTCTTTGCTAGATGGTAAATGTACTATTGGTTCAACTTCACTCGAGCTCCGGTATAAAATGATAGACAAGCGCACAGAATCACACAGATCATACAGACATACCATTTTGTGCCAGTACGCTATAGCTAGTTGTAGAAAAACCGGTAAATTCAATTATTGTGCAAGTTACAAATATTGAAATGAGTAAAGGGATGTATGTAAGACAAACCATTTTTAGTATATGGACGATATAATCGTGTTTTAATATAATGGCACACAAGGTAACAGCAGAAGATGAATTACAAAAAAGTATAATTTGTATTATTTTTCTGTAAACTACGAGCTTTTTGGTAACAGTGACAGTGATAACAGTCAACTAACTGCATAAAAAAATTGAAGCATAGATAACAGGGCTCAATGAGCTATAGCGAGCATTATAGATGAACTGTGAAAACATTGCACTGCAAAATAAAGAGGAAAACTTCTTCGAAAAAGAAGAAAAATCAAATTCGATAACAGCAAACAGCGAGAACTATGTGAGAAAAAGAAGTACTGATTAAATGGCTCAATGAGCTGGCATCTAAATAATCTTAAATTAGTATTATAATCTGTAGGGTTCTTCTGTATGGTTACATCTTACAATAGGGTTAGCCCATATTTCTAATTGGTAATTAACCAAGGTGGTGCAGTGACGTCACGACAGATTAGGAGAATCGGCAGTGAGTGACAGGTAAGGACGCTGCGGTTGATGACAGGATTTTAATAGTGAGAACAGGAGTAACAGGTGGATCTTGAAAGTGGGAAAGATCACATTGAAAAGGCATGGCGACTACAATGGCTGGGACTTAGGGAGCATGAGGATTCGCGGTTGAAGAGGATCAAACATCTGTACTGGGTGCGAAGAGAACGATAAGGTCAAAGATGACCTGGAGGAGTGTGGCACCTGGGCATGTCGGCTTTAAGAAGCAATGGACAGAGGCTGGATAGGTTCACTGACAGCTGTCATGTAAAGTAGGTCTGAGCCTATGAAGGATTTTGGACCACCTCCAATGAGGGGAAAATAAGCAGTGTGCAGGTTGTTTTTTGTCACTGTTGCACTTCATTCCTCCTCCCCAGTCGCTGATTCGCATCTCGCAGGTACCAACCAATGCGTGCCCCGATGGCTGCATCTGCCATTTGGGTACTTGGTATCACGTCTGAAAAGAAGGGTGATATGTAAAAGGACTGTTTGTAGATGACATTTTTCTTAACAAATCTCTTATTTTTAAATTTGTGTCAAAATGTATGCTTTACAAAAACAACATTGTAATACATGAAAAATTATCACTCATAAAGTAGATTAGTGGGATTAGAAAAAGCGAACTATTTGACAATGATCAATGGTTCAATAATGCTAACCTTTGTGCCTCCTATTGGTCAGCCCTTCACTTGGTAGTCCTGGCCAGTTCTGTTACACATGGTCTGGTAGTCTGGAACATGGAATCAAGTTTATATTTGGTTTATAGGCCTATATTTGGAGTCCTAGTTTACTTTCATAATCTAATTTTATTTTCATATAAAAATAATTATTTATAAGCTTGATAAATAACTTGATAAATAGATCACAATAAAATAGTTGTTGAAAGAGGAATCTAAGAGGCTAAAATCTTTTTCTTTTAAAGCTATTATTAAGTTAATATAGTTGTCAATTTTGAACTGAAATCATGCAAAAAAGTTTAATATTATAAAAGAACTTTATAATTATATTAAGCTATTCATTCTTGTTACGAATTCAATTTTTTAAAATGACAAAAATAAGCAAAAATAGTATTCTTTTTTAATTATATCTGGCAATTTAACATAATTCACATAGGTATTGGACTATTTGTCTAATAGGCCTAGCTATTTATTTGCTAATAGACAGATAATTCTAGGGCTAGGCTTAGTCTAAATTGAAAAGTTAAGAAAAATTAAAAAGGTATAGACCTAAAAATAATTTATAAGGAAACTTGTTCTAATTTTTTTCTTAACTAAATAATCAAATAGTCTAATATTATTGAAATTTTAAAGATGCAAAAAACAAAGCTAGGCCTACACTATATACCAACACAATAGTGCACAAATTCACCATGGCATAGTAGCACTATACTATCATTGTAGTATGCTAGATATTATATACCAAGCATATTCTAAGGTCAATAGTACACTTAAAACCAATTGAATATAGCTTTCAAATAAATTTGCTAATCTATTAGAATTAGATATTTAAATTTAATAACATTAGCACAAGTATTATTAGGCCTAGTTATATTTATATTGTAGCATGGACAAAACTGATAGGCCTAAGGTCAATCATTAAAATTTCAATTAAAAATAAAAAAGATTCATTTAAATTTTTGATCAAGATTGATGATCAAGATTTGAAATTAGATTATAGGCCTAGCTAGTTAGGTCGAAGTGCAGTCCGGAAAAATTGCCAACGAGGAGCGAAGCGAGCGAAGCGAGCGTAGCTCCTCGTTGGCAATTTTTTCGGACAAACGAGACCGAGATAAGATGTCCCGGAGACTCCCCCAACGTAAAATCAACGTTTTAGAAAATAAAATTGATGCAGAGTTAAAACCACTTGAGATGAAACCATGTGTGACCCCTCTATGGACGTAAAACATTTAGGGCTACAAGATGTGTGACGTGAAAGTTCCATAGCAACGCGTCTTGGTTGCCATGGCAACAAAAAAGTGACTTTTTTTAGACCCGTCCAAATCTTGAATCTCAAAAAATAAGGATTCACAATATGGAGTCAAAAATTGATTGAACCCAACTTTTGGCGAATTTTCAGACCTTCAAGACACTGATTGGTTATTTTCCGCTAAATGCTTACCTTGATAGGTAATTCTGTAAAAGTGTGTTTTTTAAGTGTCAAAAAATGCGCATTTTTATCAACTTTCAACTGACGCAGCTCAAAGGTCGCGCGTCAGCGCGACCTTTGAGCTGCGTCATTCTAACAATGGCACCTGGGACTCTTACATGACGCACGACTTTAACCAAGATACTCACTTTAACTGTACATTCGCACCTGTTAATTACATTCGAATATTCGACGGGTAGGTATTCGAACCGAAATAAAGGAAATTCAACCTTGTTGCGAGACTCTAAAAAGTACATGAATGCGGTCATTTAGGTAAGATCTACATGTTTATAATACATTTTGAGCCGTTTCGTTGCACTGACTCTGAGCCATACACTGCTAAAGTCGATAAACGTGATTTAGGCTATTTTTATGTATTTTTCATGATACAAATGTACAAAAAATAAGAAACGACGACATGCTAGGAAAATCAGACTTTTTAGGCAAGGTGCACAACTAAATTGCGCACAATATGTATATTTTGAAATTTCGTCTTAGTTTATTGAAGTCGCTGCCGGTACAGAAATGTACTTTAACGACGGTACGGGGGGCTTGCATATCGAACATACTTTTTAGCCTGTAACTTTTGAGCGGATTACCGGAGCGCGACGCGCTTGGTGTCATTGAACTACATTTTAGATGTACTTTAATTTGAATGTATGTTCGCTGTCATTGCACGATGCGTTGTACACCTCAGGTCAGGTCACGTGACTTGCTGGAAATGAAATAATGACTTTGTACCTATACTAAGGATAGGTGAAGCGTAAGAATGAACCAAAATTTGTACTTATTAGAAACACCTAGATGACTACTGTCAGAAAAAATGATATTCACGTCTGTCAGTTGCAAAATTTTGTTATAATTGACTTTTAAAATCGAAAAACGTGATTTTGTGCAAAAACAACCTATATGAGCACACATAGGGTGAAAAATTTATTGATTTTCGCTATGAGGTTCTTAGCTTCCAAGAGCACTATTGTGCCCAGTAAACACGTACAGATGACTGCTATCTTCGTTAGTGTGCGAAAATTCGTATTTTTACGCTAATAACATTTACCGAATTACGAGGTTCCGGTGTTATGCGTTTTTTTGCTATATTTCACGCTGCCATTTATTAACGATGCTACGCCAGGCCTTCAGTGTGGTGTCAATAGTTAGCATTTAAAAAGTGCTTTAATTTGAGTGTATGTTCGCTGGCATTGCACGATGCGTTGTACACCTCAGGCCAGGTCACGTGACTTGCTGGAAATGAAATAATGACTTTGTACCTATACTAAGGATAGGTGAAGCATAAGAATGACCCATATTAGTACTTATTAGAAACATCTAGATGAATACTCTCAGAAAAAGTGACATTCACGTCTGTCAGTTGCAAAAAAAATTTTTAATTGACTCTCAAAATCGAAAAACGTGATTTTGTGCAAAAACAACCCATTTGAGCACTACATAGGGCGGAAAATATATTAATTTTCGCTATGAGGTTCTTAGCTTCCAAGAGCACTATTGTGCCCAGTAAACACGTACAGATGACTGCCATCTTCGTTAGTGTGCGAAAATTCGTATTTTGACGCTATTAACATTTTACCGAATTACGAGGTTCCGGTACTATGCGTTTTTTTGCTATATTTCACGCTGCCATTTATTAACTATCCTACGCCAGGCCTTCAGTGTAGTGTCAATAAATAGCATTTAGCAAGTGCTTTAAGATGACATCATGCGCATTGCGTTGCGTAAAAGTGTGGGTCCACAGTTTCGTAACAAGTTAAAATGACCTGATTTCGCAAAAATCTTTAAAACAAAAAATACCAAATAGGTAACTAAAAAGCCTTTTGAAACTGAATAAAAAATGCACATAAAAGTGCTATTTTGTAACGTAAAAAGTCTTGCGTCCTGCAAAAATCTTCTATGGTGACTTTTTGGAGCCGTGAAGTGTAAAAACGTGCGCATTTTTAAAGCTGTTGAACTTACTTTTTGAGGTATATTTTGAAAATAGGCATTTTATAAATTGTATAACAAAATTTAATTGAAGAAAGCAATAAGGTAAAATAGAATTCGAAATTATTTAATTTTGAAATAATTAAACTGTACATTTCAGTCGTTCTGTTCCTTATAATTTCTACAAAAATTTAAATTTAAATCGGTTATGTTAACAGTAGTTTATTGCTGTAGGACAAATTTGACCCCAAATTTTCAAAGCAACTTATCTAAGCAAACGCTATCTAAATCTGAAATATTTTCAAGCTTCAATCTGTAGCTATAATATTCGGTTTTGTTACGCTATTTATTCGTATCCTACTACATTATATATAATTATTGTACAATATATTATATTCTACAAGTACAAGTTTTAATTGTAATATATTCAATTGTTATCAGTTTTACACTGTAAGTGTAAGCTTCAAATTTTATTTGAAATATAACTGAAGTATAGTACTTTAATATTATTTTATAGCTAATTAATTGTATTCTGCCAAATATTTACGTTTTTTTTCTCTGCTTTGCTTTTTGCTCCATATTTTTATAAATTATAGTCATATTTACATATATCTTTTAAAAGTACTCATCCTTTCACATTTTATTTTGTAGTTATCAGTCAAATTTAACTTGAATTTTCCTTTTGTTTGCATAATTTTGACTTAAGACTTTAGTTTTGAAGTAAGTATTCTTTTTATTTCTTCATATGTTTAGCATAGTACAAATATCTGTAGTACTCTGCTTAATGGTAGAAGTTTGTGGACACTTTTTATAAATTCTGCTCAATTTATTATAAATTTAGCATTTTTGCTAGACAATATATACATGCCAATGCTCCTTATATCAAGCAATGCTTGAAAGTGCTAGACACTTAGTTTATGGTGAATTTTTACCAAGGGATGTTTTTTTGCTGATATAGAATTCCTAGAAGCATGTACAAAAACATGGAATATGCCTGAAAAAACTCTAGAAAATATGCACTAAATCCAAGAAAAAATGTTGAAAGCACAAAAACTACATGGCACACACCGCCTATATGCCAGTATATTATGCTGCAGCATATTAATCCACAATCCAGTAGCAGTGCTAGTGTTCGTAGTTTAACTAAATTTGCCACCAGAAAAGAGTTGAGTTAACTTGGTAAAGAGTAGCATGTTTTCTGTGTTTAGCTAATTAGTTTCTTTATCATTCTGAAATATTTACTAACATGTTTATTTAGACAGGATGGGCAACGACAAAAACAGCATCAAGGACAACACTAGCATTAACAAGGATACAAGTGCTTCTTCTGTTGCTGCCAATAGTAAGTTTTGTACATTTGTTGCAACTTGCAGGTGATAGGTGCTACTTTCAGGAATAGTTTCAAAGCAATCCTACCTTTATTATTAATATTCACACCTTAGGAAACCAGCTTTTACTAGCATTCTTGGCTGCCCATTTGGGCAACAGACAAACTAAAAAGTTCCTGCACTACACAATTTATTTACCAAACAATAAATCTCAATTGTTCACACTATAACTCACACTGAATAGTTCACAGGTAATTCTGTAAAAAAGTGTTTTTCAGATGTCTAAAAATGTGAATTTTTCAAACTCTTAACTGACGCAGCTCAAATCAATAGTTCACACTCAATAGTTTAGATTGAATAGTTTCGCCTGAATAGTTTTGACAGACAGAATAATTTCAACTGAATAGTTACAACTGAATAGTTTAGACTTAATAATCTTGACTGAGTAGTTTTGACTGAATAGTGTGAACTCAATAGTTTCGACTGAGTAGTTTCGACTGAATAGTTTTGACAAAGGGAATAAATTCAATTGGAATCTGACCTTGTTTGACAGATCATTAAAATAATTATAGAAACTCTATTTTCGAATGTTTAACACCCTTAGAATTTGAGCAGATTTAAGAAATTTTGACCACTGTATAATCAGTGCAAAATCTGCAATAGTTTAGAAAAAACGCTATCAAAATTGATCAAGAATGGCACGCTCTAGAGCGAAATAGATGGACAGACATATATATATATATATATATATATAGGTAGATTTATAAATTTCTTTTTTACTGTGACTTTAAACAGGTGCGAAAAAGTGCGGACGGCCGAAGAAGAAAAACTGGAGCCGCTCCAAGAATAATATTAAAGTTGCTGCTGTCGGTGATTTAACTGCTGGCGAAGAACAGACTCGCTTCGCTCGCTTCGCTCCTCGTTGGCAATTTTTCCGGACAAACGAGACCGAGATAAGATGTCCCGGAGACTCCCCCAACGTAAAATCAACGTTTTAGAAAATAAAATTGATGCAGAGTTAAAACCACTTGAGATGAAACCATGTGTGACCCCTCTATGGACGTAAAACATTTAGGGCTACAAGATGTGTGACGTGAAAGTTCCATAGCAACGCGTCTTGGTTGCCATGGCAACAAAAAAGTGACTTTTTTTAGACCCGTCCAAATCTTGAATCTCAAAAAATAAGGATTCACAATATGGAGTCAAAAATTGATTGAACCCAACTTTTGGCGAATTTTCAGACCTTCAAGACACTGATTGGTTATTTTCCGCTAAATGCTTACCTTGATAGGTAATTCTGTAAAAGTGTGTTTTTTAAGTGTCAAAAAATGCGCATTTTTATCAACTTTCAACTGACGCAGCTCAAAGGTCGCGCGTCAGCGCGACCTTTGAGCTGCGTCATTCTAACAATGGCACCTGGGACTCTTACATGACGCACGACTTTAACCAAGATACTCACTTTAACTGTACATTCGCACCTGTTAATTACATTCGAATATTCGACGGGTAGGTATTCGAACCGAAATAAAGGAAATTCAACCTTGTTGCGAGACTCTAAAAAGTACATGAATGCGGTCATTTAGGTAAGATCTACATGTTTATAATACATTTTGAGCCGTTTCGTTGCACTGACTCTGAGCCATACACTGCTAAAGTCGATAAACGTGATTTAGGCTATTTTTATGTATTTTTCATGATACAAATGTACAAAAAATAAGAAACGACGACATGCTAGGAAAATCAGACTTTTTAGGCAAGGTGCACAACTAAATTGCGCACAATATGTATATTTTGAAATTTCGTCTTAGTTTATTGAAGTCGCTGCCGGTACAGAAATGTACTTTAACGACGGTACGGGGGCTTGCATATCGAACATACTTTTTAGCCTGTAACTTTTGAGCGGATTACCGGAGCGCGACGCGCTTGGTGTCATTGAACTACATTTTAGATGTACTTTAATTTGAATGTATGTTCGCTGTCATTGCACGATGCGTTGTACACCTCAGGTCAGGTCACGTGACTTGCTGGAAATGAAATAATGACTTTGTACCTATACTAAGGATAGGTGAAGCGTAAGAATGAACCAAAATTTGTACTTATTAGAAACACCTAGATGACTACTGTCAGAAAAAATGATATTCACGTCTGTCAGTTGCAAAATTTTGTTATAATTGACTTTTAAAATCGAAAAACGTGATTTTGTGCAAAAACAACCTATATGAGCACACATAGGGTGAAAAATTTATTGATTTTCGCTATGAGGTTCTTAGCTTCCAAGAGCACTATTGTGCCCAGTAAACACGTACAGATGACTGCTATCTTCGTTAGTGTGCGAAAATTCGTATTTTTACGCTAATAACATTTACCGAATTACGAGGTTCCGGTGTTATGCGTTTTTTTGCTATATTTCACGCTGCCATTTATTAACGATGCTACGCCAGGCCTTCAGTGTGGTGTCAATAGTTAGCATTTAAAAAGTGCTTTAATTTGAGTGTATGTTCGCTGGCATTGCACGATGCGTTGTACACCTCAGGCCAGGTCACGTGACTTGCTGGAAATGAAATAATGACTTTGTACCTATACTAAGGATAGGTGAAGCATAAGAATGACCCATATTAGTACTTATTAGAAACATCTAGATGAATACTCTCAGAAAAAGTGACATTCACGTCTGTCAGTTGCAAAAAAAATTTTTAATTGACTCTCAAAATCGAAAAACGTGATTTTGTGCAAAAACAACCCATTTGAGCACTACATAGGGCGGAAAATATATTAATTTTCGCTATGAGGTTCTTAGCTTCCAAGAGCACTATTGTGCCCAGTAAACACGTACAGATGACTGCCATCTTCGTTAGTGTGCGAAAATTCGTATTTTGACGCTATTAACATTTTACCGAATTACGAGGTTCCGGTACTATGCGTTTTTTTGCTATATTTCACGCTGCCATTTATTAACTATCCTACGCCAGGCCTTCAGTGTAGTGTCAATAAATAGCATTTAGCAAGTGCTTTAAGATGACATCATGCGCATTGCGTTGCGTAAAAGTGTGGGTCCACAGTTTCGTAACAAGTTAAAATGACCTGATTTCGCAAAAATCTTTAAAACAAAAAATACCAAATAGGTAACTAAAAAGCCTTTTGAAACTGAATAAAAAATGCACATAAAAGTGCTATTTTGTAACGTAAAAAGTCTTGCGTCCTGCAAAAATCTTCTATGGTGACTTTTTGGAGCCGTGAAGTGTAAAAACGTGCGCATTTTTAAAGCTGTTGAACTTACTTTTTGAGGTATATTTTGAAAATAGGCATTTTATAAATTGTATAACAAAATTTAATTGAAGAAAGCAATAAGGTAAAATAGAATTCGAAATTATTTAATTTTGAAATAATTAAACTGTACATTTCAGTCGTTCTGTTCCTTATAATTTCTACAAAAATTTAAATTTAAATCGGTTATGTTAACAGTAGTTTATTGCTGTAGGACAAATTTGACCCCAAATTTTCAAAGCAACTTATCTAAGCAAACGCTATCTAAATCTGAAATATTTTCAAGCTTCAATCTGTAGCTATAATATTCGGTTTTGTTACGCTATTTATTCGTATCCTACTACATTATATATAATTATTGTACAATATATTATATTCTACAAGTACAAGTTTTAATTGTAATATATTCAATTGTTATCAGTTTTACACTGTAAGTGTAAGCTTCAAATTTTATTTGAAATATAACTGAAGTATAGTACTTTAATATTATTTTATAGCTAATTAATTGTATTCTGCCAAATATTTACGTTTTTTTTCTCTGCTTTGCTTTTTGCTCCATATTTTTATAAATTATAGTCATATTTACATATATCTTTTAAAAGTACTCATCCTTTCACATTTTATTTTGTAGTTATCAGTCAAATTTAACTTGAATTTTCCTTTTGTTTGCATAATTTTGACTTAAGACTTTAGTTTTGAAGTAAGTATTCTTTTTATTTCTTCATATGTTTAGCATAGTACAAATATCTGTAGTACTCTGCTTAATGGTAGAAGTTTGTGGACACTTTTTATAAATTCTGCTCAATTTATTATAAATTTAGCATTTTTGCTAGACAATATATACATGCCAATGCTCCTTATATCAAGCAATGCTTGAAAGTGCTAGACACTTAGTTTATGGTGAATTTTTACCAAGGGATGTTTTTTTGCTGATATAGAATTCCTAGAAGCATGTACAAAAACATGGAATATGCCTGAAAAAACTCTAGAAAATATGCACTAAATCCAAGAAAAAATGTTGAAAGCACAAAAACTACATGGCACACACCGCCTATATGCCAGTATATTATGCTGCAGCATATTAATCCACAATCCAGTAGCAGTGCTAGTGTTCGTAGTTTAACTAAATTTGCCACCAGAAAAGAGTTGAGTTAACTTGGTAAAGAGTAGCATGTTTTCTGTGTTTAGCTAATTAGTTTCTTTATCATTCTGAAATATTTACTAACATGTTTATTTAGACAGGATGGGCAACGACAAAAACAGCATCAAGGACAACACTAGCATTAACAAGGATACAAGTGCTTCTTCTGTTGCTGCCAATAGTAAGTTTTGTACATTTGTTGCAACTTGCAGGTGATAGGTGCTACTTTCAGGAATAGTTTCAAAGCAATCCTACCTTTATTATTAATATTCACACCTTAGGAAACCAGCTTTTACTAGCATTCTTGGCTGCCCATTTGGGCAACAGACAAACTAAAAAGTTCCTGCACTACACAATTTATTTACCAAACAATAAATCTCAATTGTTCACACTATAACTCACACTGAATAGTTCACAGGTAATTCTGTAAAAAAGTGTTTTTCAGATGTCTAAAAATGTGAATTTTTCAAACTCTTAACTGACGCAGCTCAAATCAATAGTTCACACTCAATAGTTTAGATTGAATAGTTTCGCCTGAATAGTTTTGACAGACAGAATAATTTCAACTGAATAGTTACAACTGAATAGTTTAGACTTAATAATCTTGACTGAGTAGTTTTGACTGAATAGTGTGAACTCAATAGTTTCGACTGAGTAGTTTCGACTGAATAGTTTTGACAAAGGGAATAAATTCAATTGGAATCTGACCTTGTTTGACAGATCATTAAAATAATTATAGAAACTCTATTTTCGAATGTTTAACACCCTTAGAATTTGAGCAGATTTAAGAAATTTTGACCACTGTATAATCAGTGCAAAATCTGCAATAGTTTAGAAAAAACGCTATCAAAATTGATCAAGAATGGCACGCTCTAGAGCGAAATAGATGGACAGACATATATATATATATATATATATAGGTAGATTTATAAATTTCTTTTTTACTGTGACTTTAAACAGGTGCGAAAAAGTGCGGACGGCCGAAGAAGAAAAACTGGAGCCGCTCCAAGAATAATATTAAAGTTGCTGCTGTCGGTGATTTAACTGCTGGCGAAGAACAGATTCAAGAGCCAGATGTACAACCGGAAGCTGCTGCTGCCTCTTCTATTGCCGCTGCTGGGACTAAAGCTGGTGCTTCTGCTGATGCTGCTGCTAAAACTGAGTCTGTGATTAAGCTGGACGAGGCTGGTCTGGCTGCCCTGCTAGCTGAACATGATGCTGCTCTGGCCGACGCTCTGGCTGCTTCGGAATACCCGTGGTCGAAGGTGATGCTGAAGTGCCCAATTCTGGTGCTGCTTACAATGAGCAACTTATAGGCTACTTGAGTGCTGGTGAGAGTTTTATTTTTTATTGAATTTCTATGCATAGTACAAGTTAATTTTCTTTCTTACATCTGACTTTGCTTGCGAATATTGAAAATTAGATTTTAGTGTTTACGACTTGTGCAAAATACAATTAATGCTCAATTCCTTAAAATTATCATACCTCACTGTTTAAGAGTTGTATTCTTTTACAGATGAAACAGGTGCTACTGCAATGGATTTTGCCGAAGGTCATGTAACTGCTGCTGTACAAGTCCAACCTGTATGGGTTCCTTTTTCTTCGTGTCGCGTTGAGAATGTACGAGGTGACGGCAACTGTTTTTTCACGGCCATATTGAGACAATTACAAGAACTGCCAGGTTTTTCCGCCTATCAATCGCTAAGCGTAGAAGATTTTCGAGATGCGGTTGCTGCAGAATTCGAGCAATGGGTGCATCGCGATGTCAATAATCAGGAAAGAATTATGCAAACAGGACTGAATTGGGAAAAAGTGCGCGACGATACAAGGCGTCCCCGTATGTACGTGCCATGCGGAGTTCCAGAACTAATTGGTGAACTGTTGCGGCTAGAAGTGTTTATTTATCAGTCAAACATGCTTAATCTAGCGCGGCCTGGCCATTATTCCCGACCGAATATTGGAGAACGTTTGGCTACTATTCGATTGTTGTTTAATCCTGGTAGTCAACACTACGAAATCGTTCGTGTCAATGATTTGGAAGTTAATGAAGCAAGCTCAGTTCGGCCGACTGGCCAAGGAGATTTGAGCGCCAAGAATGTGGAAATGCCCCCTCTCAACGAGAATGTTCATGTTGTCGAAGATCCTGTTGTAATGATGCCACCTCCAGCTCCACCAATGACGCCTTTTGAAAAGGTTGCAGACTGGACCCGAGTTCAAAGTAGGCATTGGAAGGGACGTTGTAGAAATCAAGCAAAGTCCTTGGAAAATAATACGAGTTTGTTTGCGCATCCGAATTCATATGAAGTGCTTCGGGATCGGAACAACTCTGTCTGGAATTGGAATGTCGATCTTGACGCGGAGGATAGCGCAGAGTCAGTTGAAATTGAGCATGTGTCAGAGTCAGTTAAAAGTGATCGTGTGTCAGAGTCCGTGCCATCAAATGTTCCGCGGCGCAGTCGGCGTAAAAAGGATGTTGGGAAGGCAAGTTGCGCTACGCGTCGGAGTAGTCGACTGAGCGCTAAAGCAAACACATTAGAGTCTGTGTCTGTTGCAGCCTCTAGTGTATCTGGTCAGAGCTTATTGAGAAGAAGCAGTCGCACTCGGAGAGCACCATGTTGCAGTTGCATCGGTTGTGGCGACTCAGTTTCGGCGGTTTCAAGCGTTTCTTGCCATTTGGAAAAAGGAAGAGGTCGAGAAAAGAAGAGCGACGTTGTACCAAGTGCTCCTACTCGTCGCAGCGAGCGTTTGAAAAACCAGCAGCAAGTGGTCAACTATGCAAATTCTTTACCACGGAAACAGAGATTGACAAACGCAGAAAAT